>KK118438.1:655934-669601 GCA_000611955.2 Stegodyphus mimosarum
GGCATGCCTGCCCTTAGGTAGATAGCCATCGAGTGCTTCACATAATTAAATAAACGAAGTCAAAAAATTTTATAAGATCCGAGTTAGTGATTAACGAGGTTGGAAGCTGGCGTTCGAGCGAATAAAAATATTTTATGACCAACACTCATTCGGTATGTGTAAAGTGAAGAAAACTACAATCGGGAGAAATTTTATTAACTAACTGGAAAATGACTCTGAGGCCACTTGTTTCAATTAATCTTCTGTCTTTTTGACTGATAGTGCAACTGAAAAAAACTTTTATTTTTAGGGAGTTAGGGGCTAGGAGCCATTAAATTCGTCACTCTTTTTCCCGCTTTTTTTATTATTATTAATGAATGTTTGTGCATTTCAGCATTGCCATTCTTAATCTTTCTCTACCTCTTGATAAAGGAATAGATTTGGAGACACACGTGACTCCGCATGCGTAATCAGCTTTACCATGTTAGGATTATTATTGGAATTGCAAATCTAGTATAACCATCTTTCATTAAGACTCCCATCCTGAACTACTGTATGGATTGAATATGCAGCTCTTGAAGGCCTCATCATTTATTTCGTGGTGGTGGCAATGAACAGAAGTTGGTTGCCATGATTGATTAGTTGCAACTTGGCGACAGCTCTTTGAGCCATTATGGTGAATTTGTTCTGGTGAAATTATTGTCTACTTGATTACGCAATCCTGGGTCTTCAGAGCTGCAATAGAGTCTTGGCGCGTGTTTCATTTATTTTAAGCTGGTGCGTGCAGAAAGAAAGTGTCTGATTGATTAGTTGGAAGTTGGCGACAGCTTTTCAGCCATCCTGCTAAACGCGTGCCAGTAAAGTCGTTGTCTAGTTGGTAATACAATCTCGGAGCAGAGGTGCTTCGGGTGGCTTTTTGGCACAAAATGTTTCATTCATTCCGAGATGGTGCATGAAAAGAGAAGCATGTCTGATTGATGGCCTGCGATTTGGCGTGAATTTCCTAACCATCATAGTGTGAACTCACGCTATAGGAATACATGGCTAATTAGTTGATTTTGTAACGCTCATGGAACAGAACAGAATGCTGCTAAGTAACCATGACGGAGTAAGCTCAAAATGAATCTTTTTGTATCATATATTGCTTCCATAAGTGTTTAAATTCAAACATTAATTTGAGAAATCTTTTTATTCTCAAGCATAATAATGTAAATAAAAATAACAATCTGCAAAGAAATAAATATATATAAATACATAATTAAGGAAAAAATATTGTGAACAATATGTCAATAGGTAAAACGTTAGTTTAAGGGATCAAATACATAAAGCTAATGTATTGAATTAAAACCCCTGGTTTAGATCATGTTTGGAAGTTTTCAACATTAATTTCCACTTTAGACTTCCACTTTAGTCTAGAGGTTCTCAGCAATAACTTCCGCACTGGAAATCTAGAAGTTTTCAACAATAACCGCAATCCTTAAAAAT
This sequence comes from Stegodyphus mimosarum, assembly GCA_000611955.2. NCBI lineage: Eukaryota > Metazoa > Arthropoda > Arachnida > Araneae > Eresidae > Stegodyphus > Stegodyphus mimosarum. The sequence goes on from KK118438.1 coordinate 657,399, forward strand.
CCGGAAGTTCTCCCAGTTGTTTCTTCTTTTATGCGCATCCTTCTAACTTATAATAGCTTGCATAAATATTGAAATTTCTATCGGGGGGGGAGGTTACTTTATTTATTTCAAGGTATACTTTATTTATTAGTCCAAAGGGGCAATTTGCCCAGAAGGACAATTAAGTTCGGTTTGGCATTTTGCGTTGATTCAGTAAAAACGTTGTTTCATTTTTCAAAGTGTTGCCACCAAATATTATCGCCCTGTATTATATTTAAAGAAATTAAATAATGAAGAATCTGCATAAATGTATGTATGTTTCTCGCATTGGGATAAAGCAACGGTACCTAGAGCCATCCAATTTTGAATATTGAACGTTTTCACCCGAATATGGGCATTTGGAAGTCCAAATTTGAAATTTGTTTTATTATCGATTTCATATTTTGTAAAACTTAGACGAATTTATTAACAAACTCAAGGATTTCAAAGCAAGCAATGGCAACGTTGTAAAAAAAAAACATTTTTATCTCCATTGCTTGAGTGTGTGGATCGGAAATTCTAAAGATATGCTCATTTTGAAATTATTTTGCGATATTGCTCTAGAAAGGAATTTTATGGTTTAAGTGCGAAGAGCATGATATTTAATAAATAAAGGTAACACGAAAAAAAAACGCCCCTTTGGACGTAATTTAAAATCTGAAACCTTTCAGATTTTTTTTACTTCATTTATTCAAGTGTAAATAAATAATAACTGTAGTAGTAGTAGTGGTAATAAATATTCTGTTTCGTGTTATTTTCGATTAGCTTTCCAGTTAAATAATGCGATATAAAATAATTCGTAGGAATTTATAACGCATTTTAAATGGTAGGGTGGGAAGATTTTATTTTTTGGTAAATTAATTTTATAGAAAGAAAAATTATTGACACTTCTTCTGGAATGAATATGTAAAATTAGTTTTATCGTCAAGCTTGGGGGGGAGTCGATTATAAATTTGTTGTCATTATTATTCATTGTAATAGTAATTGAATTTTTTAAAATAAATATATATTCTTTTTTTAATATTGATTAAATTTGTTTTAATAAAAACAAAATAAATGACGATGACTAATTTGTGGTTGATTTTCACTGAAAATTTTAATAATAAACTCTTTTTATCGATCAAAATACGATACGAGTGGAATTAATTTAGGTAAGTGTTTCATAAACGAAAAATTTCCGCCAGCTTGCAAAATATGTTAATATACCTTTTTCATTTTTTGGGGGGGGGCTTCGATTAAAAAAAGGTGTTAAAGGGTATTCATATTATCAGTTTGAAAAAATTAAATGCATATTATTTTCTCAATTTAAAGATTTGCTCTTGATTGGATTTCTATCGCATTAGCATTGTGTGGGTCTTATGGAACTGAAGGGCATTAATTAAAAACCCAATTTAATTAACCTAATAATTCAAAATTGCATTTTTCATTTCTCGATATTAAAATTTAGAATTTCGTTGAGAATGCTGAAGAGTTTCGCATATCCTTTTTGAAATTTTTTCTTGCTCTTGTGCTTTGTTTTCGTTTTTCCTTAAGTCCTCATTATTTTGCCCTTCCCCTTCTGTGTGCTGGTAAGAGTACATGCAAAAAAAGTTTTTCATCCTTTTGGTCGGCCGCTTTCTTTTATGAATCGCAGCCGTTTCAGCCAGGGGGGGGGAGATAAATAATTTTCCGAAAGGGTGTAGACTTGTGGGAAGTGGCGGAAGAGGGAGAAAAATGCAATTCATAATTTCGGGGATATGTTTTGAAAACGTTCTTTGAGAGCGGTAGTGACTTCAGTCGCCGCGCATCAAAGAATTTGTACGAGACTGAGGCGGACAGTTAACAGCTGCTTCCTATTTATTTTACCGCCTTAGCTTGCGAGAATGAAACACGTTCTGACTTTGACAGGCTACATGCTCATTCATTCTGTCACTCGCTTTCGGAATCTGTCGCCCACTATTTCGTTGGACAATGAACGGAACACCTCGCGCCATCTATCGGAGGAATTGTGTATTATGTTTTTATCTGGCGTGGTTATCTTCGTTGGATGAGTTGCGCTTGAAACTCTAGATGACGGACCGAGTTTTAATTGATATCCGATTCTGAATTATCTGATGGCAGATCTTCGGTCAAAGGTGGTTCTTAAAATTGCGTGAGGGTTGGATGTTTGTGGGTTGGAATTTGATTTGTCAACTTTCTGGCGATGGAGTCATCCTCCTCAAATACCTTCCTTCATATGTCATGTTTTAAAAAGAAAAAAACGTGCATTTTAGATTTAAAAAAAATGTTTTTAAGTGATCTTTAATTAACGTGGATGAAAGCAAAATAGTAATTCCTAAATAGGTATTAATAAGTTCGTATTTATTTCTGTCTTAAAATATGTTGTTAAGAATTAATGCTGCGAGGATTAGAGCTAATTTCATGATTAGTTGTTTTAATGAAAATGTAATGTGAGGAATATAATTCCGTCATTTTTTAATTTAATTTTAACTGTACTGCTGTTTGAAAGTTTGGGAATAAAAAATATATATATATATTGTTAGTCCAAAGGGACAATTTGCCTAGAAGAACTATTAATTCGGTTTTGGCATTTTGCGTTGATAAGTGTATCAACGCAAATTTTCAGTTTCACTTTTCAAACTGTTACCACCTAATCGCCCTGTGTTATATTTAAAGAAATTAAATAATAAAGAATTTGCATAAACGTATGTATGTTTCTCGCGTTGTGATAATACAACGGTACCTAGAGCCATCAAATTTTGAATATTGAACTTTTCCACCCAAATATGGGCATCTGGAAGCCCAAATTTGAAATTTGTTTTATTATCGATTTCATATTTTGTAAAACTTTAACGAATTTTTGATAACAAACTCAAGGATTTCAAAGCGTGCAGTGTCAGCGTTGTACAACAACAACAACAACAACAAAAAAAATCCCCAATGCGTGAGCCTGTGTATCGGAAATTCTAAAGATATGCTCATTTTAAAATTATTTTGCGATATTGCTCTTGAATTGAATTTTATGTTTTAAATGCGAAGAACATGATATTTAATAAATAAAGGTAGTACATAAAAATGTTAAAGAAAAGCCCCTTTGGACATAATTTAAAATCTGAAACCTTTCAGATTTAAAAAAAAAAAAAATTTTTTTTAACAAGGTAAATTGAAAAAGGAATTTTCATACAGCTATAAATAGTGCAATGCTTTATTATGTTTTGTTTTGTTATTATTTAATACTTGTCTGCCAAAAATAGTAACTTTCGTATAAATGCCATGTTCAATATATTTTTCCAAATCCCTAAGTCTTGGAAGTCGCAGGTAAGAAGAAAAAAAGCCTACTTATTTTAAATGTTAAACGATCGATATATTGTTTTTCTCATTAAAGCGGATACATTTAATGCTTCCCTAAAGTTTGGTGCTGTGTGTTAATTTTTCTGCATCAATTACGTCTGAATTAAAAAATACATTCAAGTTTAAAGAACAATGGAAATTGTATCACTATAATAAAAAGGGCAGTGATACTGTAAATTTCTGCAAGTTTAGTATCATCGATTGAAATGTTTAATTTTTTAAATAATTGTTGGGATCAAAGTTGCTTGAATTTTGAATGAGGAGTAAAACCATAATTTACTGTTTAACAGATCTCTGAAAAGAACAATATTCTTATGATTGTCTAGGTAGCGTAAATCGATTTCGCTTCTTTTTTAAGTTGCTATTCTTACTAAATGTTGTCTTTAAATTGGTGTTATTTATGATTACTTACATATTTACTCAATATGTGTTTTTATACACTGCTTCTTTGTTGTAGAAATTGTAAAAGAAAATAAACAAGGAGATAGACAGAACAAAGTTTGTTTTGTTGTGCAGTATTTCATTTGTTTACTACCAAGTAATAAGGTAACATTAGTTTTGTGAATATATCCAAAGAGGACAAAACACTTTGTTCTAAGAAATGTCTGATGAAAAAGAATTTCCAGAGCAACAAAACATCTGCTTTGCACTGATTAACGATCAGTGTTTTTCCTCTGTTACAGGGAAGAATAAGGTATAGAATAACCCGCAAGAAGATCCAACTTCACGATACCAACTTACAAAAGAGATCGAGTTGCTTTCCATGAGCAGTAGTTGTTAATACTTTTTGGAAAATCGTGTTCGACATATTGCAATTGAACCGCGTGACTGAAGCTGCGTGAGGGGGGGAGGCATGTGATAGCTTTAGTCATTTACTGGATTTTATCGGTTCTCGACACAGATTGTAATTTCTGTGTTTTTCGAAACGAAGTCTCGATATGAAATGCTCGGTCAAGCGATCACTGGAGAAGCAGACAGACGATCGGAAGTTGAAAAAAGATAGGGGTGGGAAAACTAAGCCAATCAACAGTGATAACATCTGTGGCTTCTGTTCGTGTTTCCCCCTCCCCCATCGTTTCTTCTTTATAAATCATGTGTAGTTTTGTTGTTATGTTTTTAAGACAACGTGTCCGTTCTAGTTGTATAAGTATAAACGATGGATTAATTTATACAACAATGTGTAACTTTCCTTCTTGGAAATACCTTTTTGTTACAAATCGGATTATTTATTTTCGAAATACTGTAGCATAATGCTGTGTGGTAATACTATATATTTATTTAATATATCTGTTTTCTTTTGAGAATTGCCTTTGGAATAGTTTATATGTTTTATAATAATTTTATATGTTTTTCTTTAGTGTTGTATTCATGAATATTTATGAAGGAGGTAATCAATTTTATAGAGGATAATTTTTCATGTTTCTTAATTTACAGATGGTTTATTGCATTATAATAGTTGATTGATCTTAGTATCTGGTGCATTGATGATATAAATGGCATAATATCAAACTAAGGAATGTTACTTTTATTTTTTACTGTCATTTAGTTATGCAGCATTTTTTTCTTTTGTAATATTAATTAAAATGTAATATATGAGCTAAATGTAATGGCTCGTAGCATAGAATGATCAAATTACTATTCATGCAGTTTTTTCCTCCTTCCCTAATTGGAATAGTGAACATAAAATTAGCTTTGATGTTTCAAAAATTGTAAGTGATCTTCTATGTGCACATGTGCATTTATGGAAAAAGAAAAGCATGTTTTCGGGATCAGCATATTACATGGAGAACGTTGCCGAGGGGCGGCCAACTTTACATTTGCGAGAAAGGGAAAGCTCCATCTCAGTTTTAGTGGAGAAATCCATGGGAAGGATCTGAGGATCTACCACCACCATGCCTTTCGAGAAGATTAAATCCCCCCTTCTTACCGCATAGACACTGTGCAGTTACAAACATCCATGCCTTCTGTGGCATTCAAAAGGGGCCCAAAATATCCCAGTCGGCGTTGCTTACTAATATACCGATTAGGTCGCCTATTCATTGTGTCAAGAAGTGCTTGGAGATAATTGGGGATCCTGATAACTATGTTGAATTTAATTTGCAGAGAATAGAAAGAAATTAGCTGGTGTTTTAATTATTGTGAAATAAATAATGTTTTCGATGAAATAAATTCGATCAAACTTTTAATACTTTACAAATAATAAATCATTTTAACTAGCATTTAGTAGCGATAAATGACACATTGTAAATTAAGAAGATTATTTGTAGAAAACAAAGAACTGAAAGCAATTTCTGATAGTCTTTGGTAACCATCAAATCTTTAAGTACTTCGCAATTACTAATAAGCAATTCCGTAGTAAGTACTTCGCAATCGATTTAGAAAATCGATGCATTTCACCACTAGAGGGAAAATGTTAAATAAACTATTGTGTATGTTACAAACCGAAACAATCTGATGTAGTTTGTTTTTCTGTTTAAAGTCTGGAATAAATTACTGTCTGTTGTCACTGACACTAACAAGGCAATAAACTTGTCTCTTAAAGCGGAAACTAATTTTCCGTTTCATTATGTTTGTTTCAAAACCGTAAAGAGTAAGTGGTGCTTTAAATCGGACATAAGTAACTGGACTAAGAAAATGACGATTGCGTGCATATGTCATTAATCTCTCTATCGATATTTCCTCATATATTTTTCTGTTTCGAATATTTTATTGAAGGAAATGTTAGCACAGGACTGCAGATGAAACGTTTGGGCCTTTGGATGCATTCATACTGCCAAGGATATCAAAGTAAATTTTGACGTGACAAAACGAGTTAGCGGACAGTTTCTGTTGCCAGTTCTTAATTTTGTGGCATCAGAAATTATCTTAAAATAACAGCGTATGTCTTTGGACAATTTCTGTTATGAATAGAAAAAATATTTCATTGCCTTATTGGAGAAAAGCGGAGATTGTGTATTGTTAAGCAAAACAAACTACAAGGAAATTTTAGAATTGCTTTTTCTTTTGGCCATTGTTAAAGGGCGCAAACAAATTTCTATGTCAAAATTCTTTTCCAGCATCTAGACCTACTACGCTAAGCAAGGAGAGTATTACTCTGTCATTTATTTCGAATTCTAAACAATAACTAGTTTTTTTAAATAACAAACAAGGAAACGGCAAAGGATATCACGCATTTTGTGCAGTCTGTTATGACTTACAGATCACATTGCTTAGCCAGGAAAAAATAAAATTTCTTTATAACCGAAACAAGCTTCTTTGTTAAGAAAATTGTTTACCAAAGTTTTCCGTGTAATCTGGAGCAAATGGTTAGTCATTGTTAGCAACAGCAGTAATGTCGTAAACTCATGTTTTAAAGTATTTGGTCCAATTTTGTTTCTGCCAGTGATAAAGTAAGAGTATGGGAACCTTAAGTCTTATTAAAATAACCGGTGTGCAAGAAATGACGAAAGATGTCGGGCGTTTTGTGTGGTCTGCCATTAATTTAGCCAGTTGGTGGATTATCGTGCTTTGCGCTGTTACTTAAAATGCGTTATTGAAAGAAAATTTCGGTGGAAACAAATGTGGCACGCAAAACTGTGTGCTCTGGAGAGGCAATTGAAATGGATTTATTCTGTTGCAAAGCGGCGGGATTTTTTTTTTTTTTTTGTTAAAATTACTTCAGCAATTACGCATGTTGTGTTTCCTGGCGAATCAGCTCGTGACGCCATAAATGAGATTCATTGATCTACCCCTAAACCACGTGACCTGTGACGCTCCTTCGTGATTTTCTGGTATCAGCAGGTCTAGTTATGCCGATTCACGATTTCACAAAGGGTTTCTGTAATTAGCAATGAACATGATTACGTATCCCTGATTGCATTTTTCTTCCAGAGTTTACTATTATTATTTTAAACACCCAAAAATAAATATTCTTACCGGAACTTGGAAAACGGAACATGCCAAAAACAATAATGCTTTGAGACGGACTTAAATATGAATAATTGCACATGACTATTGTTTGAATCACGGATTCCGAAGATTTTGCTTCCGTTATATCCTTTTGAAGTTCATGTTAGAGCAATGACCTGAAAGAAATATTTCAAGGTAGCCAATGATTACATCATAGGAATTAGTCAGCAGGATTACAGATGATTATAAAATTTACCGTTTGCTATCGCTGCTTGAAATTGGTTAAGAAGAACGAACTGTTCTTTCTTGCTTTAAGCAATTGTTTGCGAATTTTCTGGCTAAATAATCAATATAGATATTGCATGGTGTCTGCTTGCAGGAGGTGACGCCTTTTTGTTTTGTGACCGGAACATTGTCTCAGAAAAGTTTCTGTCTTCGTCGATGGAATCGGTGCCTAACTGTGACAAAATAAATGAATAGTTTTTGCTGCTTGGGCGTAGATTATGTTATTCTTTCGAATGTTCCGTTATATTAATATAATAATATCAGTACAAAAAAATCGTAAGAACTGTAACTCAAACTGCAGTGCTGTAATTAATTTATTGATGAAGAAACTGCAGTACTATAATCTCTTTATATATAAAGAAGAATGTCTGTTTGTGTGTTCGTTCGCGATTAACTCAGCCACTACAATAGCTATCGTCACCAAACCTTCTACCGTTCTTTTCTGGATCTTGGAAAAAGTCGACGTCCTCTCCCCCCCCCCCCCCCAACAACTAAAATCAGAGATATTAATGAAAAACTCTGAAAACGCTAATTTTCGCCCTCATTTTTCCGAGTGGCAATAGTCTCGCACGCCAAAGATAAAATCTGCTTTACTTCGAGAAGTGTTGCCACTGCTCGCTTTCAAATCCTACATCTTGTTAATAAAATATTTCGAAGTTTTACAGTGAAATAAAAATAGCATCACCAAACATTAAATACATTATTCCCGATTCCAAAAATTTCGTGGGAAGCCATTTCGACTGTTCCCATCTTCGTACGACTTTAATCAGCCAGGATATTAATTAAAAACTCTGAAAGCATTAATTTTCGCACTCATTCTTCCGAGTGGCAACAGTCGCGCTTTGGAGAAAAAAATTGCTTTATATTAAAAAAGTGTTGCTACTGCTTGCTTTCAAATCGTAGAGTCTGTTAATCGAAAATTTGTAAGTTTTACGAAATCTCTTTCTCTCTATATATAAAGAAGATTGTGTGTTTATTGTTTGTTCGCGTTATTGATTTCTCATCAATTATGATCAATTTTTTGGCCACATTTAATCGACTAAAATTCAGTATAGGCGAAATATTGGAAGGATCTTGAGCTTTTACGACCAGTTGATTAGAAAGACGAAAATCATTAAAAACTGCGTGCCATTGTTGCTGATATAATGAGAGAGAATTAGTTTATTCTTCTTTATATTTCTTCGAAATTTATGTGGGTTCCATATCGCATCAGACTGAAAAAATGTATGACTGTGAATCGTATTTTTTGCATAGTTATTAGAGAAGGATTATAGCGGTATCGTTCTCTCTATTGTTAGATACGTTAATCTCAACCTAACTGGCATCGGGTACTTCATATATAAATCACAATAAATTTTAATAAGAAAACTTTCCATATACCATCTCCAAAGAACAGAAATTCAGTTTAAAATCATCATCGAAAAAGTATTTGTCAGAGTTTTAAAAAGAATTTAAAAATAGAATTTTCTAATCCTCCTTTACTTTAAAAACATTTAAGGAAAAACTTAATCGCAAAAATGCCAAGATGGAAAGTAAAAACTTATTTAAGTATTGAAAAGACAGTTATTATTCTTGATAACAGATTAATCGACTTATCAAGGGGATAATATATATATATATATATTGTATTAAAGAAGAAAGAATAGAATTTTGTATCGAATTTGAATTTCGTTTGTATTTTCTGAAAGTGGTTTCTCTTTTTTTTCTTTAGTTGCGTACCAAATTTGTGATACATTTTAGATATTTAACAAACAGTAAAAACGAGCTGATTTTACACCTAGATATGTATGGCGTCAGGAAACATCTTACGTTAATTACGTTAATGCTGTTAATATTCATATCAGTTGGATGCATTTACTATAAATTAAATGTAATATTTGAAAGGTCCCGCCATAAAATGTTGATAAAATTCTTCTTTGAAATCCATATAAAATTTTGTCTTTCATTGACGAACGCGCAGCGAAAGTCTTACTTCATACATTCCAGTGAAATAAATTCTTCAGATGTTAAGAAATTTGAACGTGGTACATTTTCCAATTTACGTTTATTTCATGTTATGTCTTTTCGGAAAATGCCATTGTATTTATTTCTTATGGGGTTGTAGTTTGGAAACGAGTTTAACACATGATGTTTTTATAACTTAATTTAATATTATTAGTGCAAAGGGGCTTTGTCCCTGAAGGACTATTGTTTTCGTTTTGCGATTTTGCGTTGGAAATATTAAAAGTCAGAATCACTTTTCAAACTGTTGCCACAAAATAGTGCAGCCCTGTATTATATTTAAAGAAATTAAATAATAAAGAATCTGCATAAATGTATGTATATTTCTCCAAATGTGATAAAGCAACGGTACGTAGAGCCATCCAGTTTTGAATAACGTACGTTTTCACCCGAATATGCGCATAAAGTCCGAATTTGGAATTTATTTTATTACCTATGTCATATTTTGTAAAACTTTATGTCTATGTTTAACTTTGTATGTCATAGTTTGTAAAACAAATTTTTGATGAACAAACTCAAGCGATTTGAAAGCGAGAAATAGCAACACTCGGGGGAGGGGGGACTTTTTATCGAAAGCGCGCGGAACTGTGTATCGGAAATTCTCATTTCGGAATCGGTGTATCGGAATACTCATTTTAAAATTATTTTGCGATATTGCTATTGAACTGAATTTTATGGTTTAAGTGCGAAGAACGTGATATTTAATAAACAAAGGTAACACACAAAATGTTAAAAAACGCCCCTTTGGACGTAATTTAAAATCTGAAACCTTTTAGATTTTTTTTTTAAATTATTAATTTTTTTATTTTTATAAAGAGTAAATCCCATATAAACGCCGGAACGATATTTTGGTATTAATGGTATATTTTTTGCATATCAGTAAAAAAATATTAATAGGTTACTAAGTGCTTTGACGATTCAATAGCGTTTGTTTAATTAAAAATTAAGTTTAAATTTCGGTGTATTTTCAAGTTAAAACGAGTGTTGCAAGGTCATAGCCAAACAAACATTCGGTTTTTATTGCAAAACACTAGGTTAACGTCTGCTGACAAAAAGTTTTTTGTCTTTTTAACTTTTATTATTAAATTTCAAACGTGACGTAAAATGCAACAACAAAATCCCATAATTTTAAAAACAGTTTATGTTTAGAATTCTCGATACAGTGTACATTGCCTTACATTTGCCATACAGTGTACATTGCCTTACATTTTTTAGCCCAGAGGGGCTATTATCCGCGAACTTTAGTTTTGCTGCGCGCCGCGTAAAATACATACTATAAAAAAGAGAAAAATATTAATGCTTTTAATGAATACAGCTAGTTGAATTTCAGGGGTCCAACTGGTAATTAATCAAAGAGATAAAGAATTTATTGCATTTAAATCTCAAGTAACAGGTAGATTAAATTTAAAAGAAAAATTAAATATTTTGTGCTTCGCCAAATGGCAACAAACTGGCGCCTGGAAGTCAAAAATATTTTATGGTGGATCTTATGTCTGAAAAAGCGAAGAGGAAAAAAACTGTGTATGCCGTGGGCGCATTGACCTGATAATGTTTATTAATGGTTAACAATGTTTTTACCCGAAACATGTACGGTAAATTTTTTATTCATTTCATGAGTTGATTTATTTTGTTAACTTTGCTGCTCATTGTTGCACAAAATTTGAGTTACATTGTAAAATAAAATGTAAATAATTTATCTAACTTCGTTTAATCTCTATTTAATATTATTTATTTATTATTTAACTTCGTTCATCTTATTGCTTATTACTAAGCAATAAGAATATATAGAATCTCAGAATGTATATATAATTTTGAGTTTCACGTGTATCGTTTATTCGATTCGTGAGAGAATTGGCAGTTCAGTGGTATCTTTAAATTCCCGATAAAGTGTTAAATGGGTCGATACACTTTTTGTATTCGTTATATTTATTATTTCTTTTAAAAATAATGCGTCGTGATAGCATTTAGCAGCAATAGCCTTTTATTTGTAATGCAATACTTTTTTTTTTTTTTAATATTCGCTGTGTTGGTTCTTTAAAAATAATACATAGGAATAACATTTGATGGCAACATCCCTTTATTATTTGTGTTGCCATACATTTTTTATATTCGCTATATTATTTCTTTAAAAACAGTTCACAGCGATAACATTTGGTGGCAACATTTGAAAAGTGACCCATGCGCAATAGTGAGTTTTGAGACTAATGGCATCTTTGGCACTAAAAAGCAGTTTAAAATGCTTGCTTTGAAGATATATACGTGCGTTTTAATCAAGGTGCTTCAATTACAGCACCCTAAGAATTTCTATTTGTTAAATCTTTTAGCTGATTGTGGTGTAAATCCTTGTTTATTAATGTGGAGATTTTTGGATGGGATTTACTTTTGAACAAGAATTCCCATTTGACTCTTTTTTTTCCTTCTCTGTTCCCGTATTCTTCTCCCAACGGGTTTGGTATTTGGATTTTCCAGCAAAATATCGTTGGAAATTCATGAAGATTTAAAGAAGAATCCTAATTGATCTCTGTAATTTAAAATGCGTGCTTGAATGTTTGGCCATTGTCGATCTTTATTTCCAGCGAATTAACCGGATTTTCATAAGCGTCTGGAATGTCAGACCAAAATCTGGCTTAGCAGTGGTCCATTGAAAAAGTTCTCAACCACTGTGAAACCGCCCCCTCTCT
>KK118438.1:669655-712986 GCA_000611955.2 Stegodyphus mimosarum
GAATCTCTTTAACTAGGCGGTTTACCCACTATATTTTCGTTTTCGTTCCATTCCCCACCTTTGCTTAGGCCATTAGCCTAAAAGCCTGGCCGCCCCATTTAACCTAAATAGCTTGCCCGTAAATCCATCATGTCCTATTGTGGCGTCCCTCCTGATGTTGCTCATTTCCTTTCTTAATACGACTCCTGACTTTATTTGTGGCTTTTCTAATTATCGAAACTCTCCCCTCCGAATCCCACCCCCATTACCAATTAAACATGCGACCGAATCTCTTTCTTGCAAACGGGGACGGTCTTATGGACGGGGCGGTAATAATTAGAGGGTGCCGACGCCGGCACGGCAACCGAAACCAGACGAACCGGTGCATTGGACCGTGTTCCGATCCCCATCTTTTTTCCTGTAGGATGGGGTCCCCTGTTCTTTATTTGGGATGGGACATCAGATGACGTCATTCCATAAGGGGGAGGGTCCAAATCCCCTTTTATGAAACATCCGGAAAGACGAACTTCGGGAGGGACTTAGCACGAAACTGTTTTCAGAGATCTTGGTTAGGGAGGAGGACAAATCTGGCCAGCTTTCAGCTTAAGTGCGTTTTTATAGCCCCCCGTAGTGCAGCTTGTGCCGCATTGCGCCTAATGTGTATTTGACTGAAGGAAATGACGCCGCTCAGATTTTTTTTGTTTATTTATTACAACGCGTAAATACAATTTGGAATGAGAATTGCTCAGAGTTTTTTTTTTTTTTTTTTTGTGTTGGGAGAATTTGGGTCTCGCATCGATGTTAAATTCAGAGAAACTTATAGGTATTAAGGGGAGGAAAATCAAATTGTGGAGTATTTTTAATTTATTACCGGGGGAAAAAAATGTATGAGAAATAACCATAGTTAAGTTTACTGCGCTCTTCTGCTCATAGATAAGGTGAATTCAGTATTTGTTTTAGTAAGCACGTACATATAGAATATAATCACATAGCTTTAGTTTTGTTAGCATATTGTTTAAAAAAAAAGTGCAGTTTTGCATCATCTGTGCCGTGCGTATTAAAAAAAAAAGGATTAGCATTATTTGCAGTTTTGACTCATCCTCTCAATCACAATTGTCTGATCTTTGAAATGCTTGATACTTTTTGTTTTGTTTACACAATATACACAAGTTTCTTCTTATTTTTCTTATTATTATTATGTGTCTCTGTACTGATTCATTCTGACTTGTAGTTTTGGTTTGCGGCGCGCAGATGGTGGAGTGATTAGAGGAGCCTACTGCGGTACCGATAGGCCCCAGGTTTGAATACCGGAGAAGGCAACGATGGCCGCCTATTAGGTGCCTCCACAATAAAATGGCCACTTCTTCTGGCCTTACGAGTGGCCAATGCTCAATAGGCAAATGCCCGCCATTAGATTAAAAAAAAAAAAAATGAGAGGTTTCAGATTTTAACTTACGTGGAAAGAGGCGTTTTTTTTACCATTTTGTGTGTTATCTTTATTAAATATCATGTTCTTTGCACTTAAACCATAAAATTCAGTTTAAGAGCAATATCGCAAAATAATTTTAAATTTGAGCATATGTTTAGAATTTCCTATACACAGTCTCACGCGCTGGAGATAAAATGTTTTTTCTGTACGACGTTGCCACTGCTCGCTTTGAAATCCTTGAGTTTGTTAATCAAAAATTCGTTAAAGTTTTACAAAATACGAAATCGATAATAAAACAAATTCCAAATTTCAAATTTGGGCTTCCAGATGCCCATATTCGCAGCAGGATTACGTCATTCAAAATTCGATGGCTCTGGGTACCGTCGTTTTATCACAATGCGAGAAACATACATACATTTATGCACGTTCTTCAGTATTTAATTTCTTTAAATATAATACAAGGCTGCAATATTGCAATATTTGGTGTCACCTATTTGAAAAGTGAACCGACATTTAATGTTCCCGACGCAAAATGCCGAAACGAAAACAATAATCCTTCAGGGACAAAGCCCTTATGACTAAAAAAGTTTTGATTTGTATCCTCATCGTACCCCTTAGCCCGAAATTTTAAGGCTGTCGTAGTTTTACCAGTGTAATTGTGTTGCACTTTTTCGGTATGAGGACATTTAAGCGCTAATGTTCGGCATTTGTAAAATAAATAAAGTTGAATGTAAATTAAACCGCATTGACAAAGAATCTTATATATACTCCGCAGAGTTCATATACCGAATGGAGTTTTTAATTATGGAACTGCAAATTTTATTAATAGAATTAAAAACAACCCGAAAATGAAAATTTTGTAAAATGCGTGTAATTTTACAGAAATTAAATTTGCAGGTGGTTTTATGAGAAACTTTGCTTATTGCTGATGATGCATTAGCTATCTCCCCTATCTCTCATTATTAGTTAAATATTTTCTGCAGCCATATATATCCATAATGGCTTCTATTTGTATTGAAAGTCATGCTGCATTTAATTGGGAGATATACAAATGACTTTTTTTTAAAACCTAATAATAAATACTATAATAAAGAGGGAAGGAAAACTGCAGTAGCTGTAAGCTGATATTGTATGGTAAGCACTATCCTATATCGTATGTTACCATTAACATTCATTTTGCAGTTTACTCGTAACTGTAGTTTATAGGGAAGGGTTTATAGTTGAACCCTCTAGCCGTCACCTAAACAATTTGCTGCTTACACCAAAGGGTATTGACATCATGTTTAGTCGAAAAAAGACTTATGTCTCATCTCATTTATTCGTTCTGCCTTTTCACCTTTTTTCAAACTTTCAAGTAAACAATTTGATTTGCGTATCTTCTACAGTATATATATATATATATATGTTGCGTGCGTACGGACTCGTAATGGATAGAGTGCACAAGTCCTTAAAAAGTTAATGAAATTTATTCTTTTCACAAGAAATAAAACAAAATACGGAAATATTTCTTCAGAGATATTCGTACAAAATCACAATATCTCAAACGTTATCTGTTTAACGTTCTCAATTCAAAACAGAGAATGTTAATCCAATCTCACAACGAATTCGCTGCAATCAATAACAACGCTAAGTAAACATACAGTTCGCTTAAAACAACAGCAGCCGAGCCGAGATGTTTTAATTCGACTTTTATAAGTTTTTTAATTATTCAGGAGAACATTCTGGTAAAATCTATTTTCTCGATTTTTCTGGATGGCAACAGCAATTACGAGATATTTGTTTATTAAATATTAAATGCACGCGCTCATGTGTTTTTACTTTTCCGATGTAGTTTTCTCTTCAAATTCGTCTGCGTTGCACTGGAAAATAAACCCATTTTAAGTGCAATTCTAAATAAATAGCTAAATAAATTCAAAATACGTAGCAATATATTTTAAATTATGAAAGCTTAAAATGTGTTAATTCATTGCTCGTCTTTAACTAAATTAAACTGTGGAAAATTTCATGTTTTAAAACATTTCAAACATAATCTTTGCGTTTGAACTGCAAAAGTAAAAATTCTTTTTGTCTTTTACTCACAAGAAAATAGGTTTTGTATATACCGAAAGATACTTTCTTCTAATCAAAAAAAGTGAAAAGAAAACGACAATTGACTAAAACTTACAATATAGACTAACATACGCTATACCTTCAATGGCTTGTAAGTAAACAATCAATATAAGTGCGTGTTGTGGGGCTGAAGATATTCGTTAGATGTTTTAGTTATTGCCATTCCCTTTCTCAGCTCTGGGATCCAAGAAACTAAAGCAAGAAGACATTGAGTGTTATCGTGCTGATCTAGCAACTATAAGCACGCCCTGTTCCAAAACCGGTATAATGGGGGATCAGGGCTCAAGTGGGGCTGTAAGCTCTCACGGTGGGTGGTAAGAGGGTCAACACGCAGCTTTTAATGCGTGTCTAATGCCCCTTAAAGCTTACCCTCTTTTAGAAGGCTGACGCATAGGGTACCATGGAGGGTAACCAATGGGGAAACCAGGCCTTGCTTGCTGAATAATTGTTCCTAACCTAGCTGAATTCCACGAATTTTCTTGATAGTATTACGTGCAGTAGTATGACTTGATACAACAGTCCCCACTCAGATAAAGTATTTAGTTCCATTTTGGGATGTTACCTGATCAATGTAAAGATCACAGGATATGGTACTTTACTTTTGTTTGTAATTCACGTTATCAAATATTAATGATGAGCATTTACATCAAGTGACTTGAATTGCAAGGTGTGATGAATTTTTTTAAGTCGCAACACGTTGTTCAATTTGCTGTGCACTAGTTCTTTATTCTGGACTAGGCACTGGATATTGGCAATATGCTCTGGTACTGAAATAATGTTTCCAAAGTTTGGAAACATTATTTCAGTACCAGAGCATACTGCCAATTGCAAATAACGTTTCAATAACACTTTTGCTTGTATGCTGTCTTTGTAACGCGGATATGGAATTCTACCGATTTGCGTTAGGAAAACTGAAGATAATATTGTATTGTGTGCCATTATTGTAATTTCGGGCCTTTTTTTGAAAGAAAAGAACTGAGTTGTTAGCGGCGAGATGATTGCTGTAACCTTTTTTTATAATACATTTTTGCTTGGATCTGTCATTAGGAAGCAATATTCCGAAACAATGCTTCTTTCAGCTTCAGCTGCATTCTGACCTGCTTCTTACAGAAACGTTACAGCTTCTCCGCTTTGGCTTGGTGTGAATAACTCCTCAGCTGTTGTACATTTGTAATTTAGTACCAAAGTTTAATGTAATGTGTTATCATTTACATTTTTTGCAGAAAATATATGATGATATACAGATATTTATTTGTATTGCAGAATATGCAAGCAAAATGTAACCATTAAAGTTTTGTGTTCTTAATGTAGTAATTGCATGCAGATGGGCAACCCATGAAGTAAACATTTTTTATTAGTTCCTCTAATTAACGCGGGCAAACGTTTCTAGCTTAATTTTTATGTAAAAATATTAAAGTATGTAGAAGTAGGTATTTTGGATGCATTTCCAGGACTCCTAAAGGCATAAATTTGCCTAGTGAATTTCTGTTGGCTTTTAATATTGGTAGAATTCTTCTTATCATTTGAAGATAAACAACTTTATGTATGTATATCTGCATAAATAGAATGTTAAGCAATTTGGAAGCCTTGGGAATCGTGGTATTTCGAGAAACGGACAGGCAAATCCCTCTTGATCAGTAATTTGTATTATGTGCAGATTTACTGAGGGAACATGTATAAATAAATCACGGTTTATTATTTTCTGTTAAATGAGGCTGTGTTCGTTTCGAAGAGTCTGTAATTCATTTGTAACTACAAGATCTGTAATCGAAACATGGACGAACTACCAGCGCTGGTTTGTGTTATCCACTCGGCCGCAGACGTACCGCAAAAATAGGTTAATTTCTAAAATACATTCTGGATTAATTTGTCATTGTATAATAATGAATGGGTTACCACACTGCGAAGCCGCAAATTAAATTCTGAAGAATTATACATAGTCGTTATTCTTGGGAGACTAGGTTTGATGAAGAACCTTGTAAAAAGACACGGTTCGTATTATTTTTCATATGCTTTATCTGTTTTTACTTCCTTGTACGAAGTAAAAAGCAAGTATTGTAATCGCGAAAAATTTCGGGTGTTATATTTGAACGAAAATATCCATTTTGACCGCTATCGAATGCAGTTTAACGATTTTTTGCGTAACATCTGTACGTAAGGACAGAATAAAGGACTCTTTGTTTCCCCAAACGAATTATAAAACTGATTTAAAATGGATTCAGAAGAGATTTTTTTACGTGATCTCTGTACGTACGTATGTATGTATCTTGCATAACTCAAAAACGAGTAGGCTCGGAACGTTGAAATTTTGTATGTAGGACTCCTATAACAGGTAGATATGCACATCCTATTTTGGCTGCAATCGGTCGCACCGAAAGTATGACATATATCCACTCCGTTACTTGGCTCAGTGAGTTGTTTCTTTATTCGTATATGTTTGTAAATTCTGCATTGAATTATGCTGTTCTTATCTTCCGGTTAAGATTTTTATGCCTTTAGTTAACTCGAATGCAATAGTTGTACAATTATCAATAATTTAAAAGTTGTTTCAGTGTGGCTAAGCCTGTCAGGACTGCGTGTTCTGTGCATAGCTTTAGCAAATATGTTGAAGTAACTCCTTAACCTAAAGTCCTGAATCTGGAACAGGGAGCTGAAATGAGCTTTGTTCTGGTGTAGATACTGTGCTGGAGAATAACTGCACTTGAAAGGGATTTAAAATCCTCTTTTATTAAGTCACTATTATTTACACACTTCCCAACTCGGGAGGGATACAGAAAGTAAAAGACCACACTTGGGCCTAACTTAACAAATCAAATAAATTTAATACTAAAACTAAATAGAAATTTAATTAAACTTTGCTCACAGAGCAAATCGCGGAGTTGGCCTCTAACTAAATGGTGCGTAGCAAGAAATACTAATACTAGCGCACTTCAATTTATTTCAATATGCAATCACGTAGTAAGCACTATGGCTTATAATTTTAGCTGCTAGCTGGTCAGGCGAACGTCGAACAGAATGACCGTGATCCGAGACTAAAAGCTCTCACACACTGAGAGGTTTCTACCTCTGGTTTAAATAGTACTTGGCTGTACTTCAAATTAGCATAAGCTGAAAACGCGCGCTTCTTCTGACGGGAAGTTGAAACAGAGAAGAGATAGAAAGATTTAAATTAAAATAAAACTTTGTTAGTTTAACTAAAACCTTACAAGCCTATTTTTATTACTATAGCAGCCATATTTGTTTACATTTGAAACTTAGCAGAATAGTCGATTTGTTGCCAATCTAGAGAAACTAAGCTTCGCAACAACAAAGAAAACGTCTTCCTTTATTATTGCGAATTAAATCATGCTTAATCCATTCTGGATTTATCAGTTATTAAATTATCCTTTATATTGACTCAGCATAGCGTTCACAACAAATTAAGTCAGTTTCTACGCCTTCATTGTCTTTTTGCCGAGTGAGACCAAAAGTAAACTTTCAGTTTTGTGCACCGAAAAATCTGCCTTCTAGCCCTCTGGCGGAATTGCTTGTTTTTGCGTAGAAACTGTAATTTTAATTGTGAAAAAAAAATTTTTTTTTTCTAATTTTTTTAACTGTATTTGATGTTTTATGTTTTTAAATATCTTTCAATTTTTAATATTGATATTTTGAATTTTTATGTATTTTTGCTTTGTCGCGAAGTGAAAACTGAATTAATTAAACGAGAAATATATCTGTAATCAAATTCGAGGAAATAAGTTTAAATGAAATGCAGGAAAAATGCGTATAATTTAATGTTCCAGACGAGGAAATCATGTGGTGTACGCATCAGATTTTTTATTATGTAATATTAAATTATAAAGTTGAATTATTTAATTGGTGAGAATCGAGTGTTAATTGGTGAGAATCGGGTGAGAAAAAAAAATTTCTACTAAGATTTTTGAAACAGTTTTCGGCAATGTGCGCAAGTAAATTCTTTTTTTTTTAAGTTTCGATATTGTAAAAGTGTGTTGCTGAATATAGTAATAAACAAAATAATCAAGTAACTTATTTTTGGATTTTTAACAATATTTTTTTTGCGATAAATAGGATCTTATATGATATGTGTCATACATTTGTTAAGAAAGTTTTTGTGTCGATTATAAAAATTTCTTTTTGTACGCTATCTTAGGCATCGAAAGTAAAACAATATGCTTGTTAAATGTAACGTCGTGTATCCTTGGCTATCAAAATGCATGCGACGTTAAAGACTGTTGATGAGTTATCACCAGGTCTTTTAAAGTACTACAGGAAAGGGGTGTAAAGAATCCTTTTTTTAACTCAAATAAAGTTTTAACAGATGGCACCAACTCGTGCTTACAAAAGCCAACACTTCAAATTCAAAAGTATTGAATAACCTAAAATTTAATGAAATAAAGTATAGCCTATCACTATCGCGCAAGCTGGCTCTGACAGGAAAGTCGGCCTAAACAAGCCTAATGGCAAGAATACCTCAACGGCGCATCAACCAAAGATAATCAAAGATAGCAACGTGGCTTCAAACAGGTAGACCACGCTCTGGTTTCATCTCCGAAAACCGTCCTTTAAATACTTCCTTCTTTCCACCTTATTTGAGTATCTCGTGTTGGAAATTTGTGTTGTGGTAGGGAAATGAAATGAAAATTCAGAGAAAAGGTACTTAAAATAATGGGTTAGAAAATTAAAGAATACTCTACATGCTTAAGATGAAATTTTGTAGTATCGTGTAGGTTACAGCCTTCTGTTTTGATTAATTTTTTAAATTTTTTTCGAAAGGTAATATTTTGATATTTTTCTGTTTACGCAGTTCTGTGCGTAAAACAAGTAAATGAAGATTCAAATGAATCATTTTAAAATCGTTTTATTTAAAAAATTATTCAAGTTTTTAATTTTGTTATTCACTTTTATGAGTCGGCATGAATGGATATTTTTTACTTTTTAAATTATTTAGTCTTATGAGTTGGCGCGAATAGATATTTTTACTTTTTAAAAAAAGTTAAATATTTTATAATTTTTAATATTTAAAATTTTTTTTAGAATCTTTAAATTTGCTAAAATCCTCCTCAAGGTTGTATTAAGCTATAATTTGAAGTTTACAGACTGGTGGACTTTAAAAAAAAAATATTTTTGTTGTAATTGGTACCCGTTTGTTAAATTCGAACTTGGAAGTCTATTTTTAAAAGTTAAAAAAAAAAAAGTTATTTTGTCCATTGATAAACGGACCAGAAAGGTAAGATGGCAATACTTCTTTTTACTCATTCATATTAACAATATGTTACAACCATTAATTTTGACGATCGAAATGTGTAGGCAGGAGTGTCATAAGCTGACCACTGCATTTTTTTTGGGTGTGGGGAGGAGTGTATCTATGGGGGAACATTCATGATATCTAATTATACCCAGGATCCGAAACTTCTTGTTTTTTGCATCTGCGTAAAACGTTACTAATCTGCCTCTCTACACATGTAGAAACAACCGTCAGTCACATCCCCAAATCCCTTATGTGTTGGTCATCCTTGCAATATTTCGCTGTCGGCTTGCGTTAACGCTTGTGCCCTGTCCATGTGCGTGCGTATGTGTTGGTCATCCTTGCAATATTTCGCTGTCGGCTTGCGTTAACGCTTGTGCCCTGTCCATGTGCGTGCGTAGATGTATATTTTACCACCTGGGACACTAAAATGTTGGAAGGAGTGACTCATGCACATTTATGCGCGGATGATAGCGTCCTCCGGGGGCAAATTAGGTGAAAGGTGCGTTGGCGGTGGCACGTGATTGATATGTTTTATCGATTGTTATTGATGGGTTCCGTGCATCGCCTCGAGGGTTCCCCTCATTCCTTGGGCGGGATGGATGGCGACACGATTTTAATGAATTGTTTCGAGAAAGGTGTTTAGTTGTCATTGAAGAGTGAACGTGGTATGTAATTTAGTTGTTATGTCTCGCTTCAACAGCAGAATATCGAAGTTGATGATTAGTTGTGAATAGAGTTTTCGCGTAATAACTCGCCCCCCCCCGTGTGTGTGTGTATGTGTTTACAAATTGCTACGGAACGTTCAGATATTCGAATTTCGATTAATGGAAGTCGCGGGGTTGTTCGGCTGCGAACATCTTATCTATCTGTCTACCTGTCTGCGACAGTAGTTCTTCGTTCGTAATTTTTTTAATTTTTTTATATTTTTTATTTATTTATTTATTTATTTATTTTTTTTTAAGGATCATTAATCTGGAACTATGCAACAGTAATCTGTTCATTTAAACCTCAGAATAAGCATAAGAATTTTTATTATTATTTTTCTGTTTTATTAAGAAGAATAAATTTCAGATAGATGTAGTAAATTATTTTATTCATTACTGTCACTTGCCAAGTTTTTACTCGTTTAAAACTTTCGATTAAGCTGGGCAAATCTGGACGACGTCCACGGTTAATTCGAGAGCAGTCACTCACACCCCCCTCCAAAAAGAAGAGAAATAATCATATTATAAATGAACAGAAAAATGCTATTAACAAGTTGCTATGTATTTTTAAACAGTTTATTCTAACGCACCTCATTCGGATACGTAAATTAAATCAACGAAACGAAAAGAAAACATTATAAATGCTATCATTATTTAGAATCCTCTTAACTACTGCAAGTTATTTCATTACTTGCAAATTATAAATGGCATTGAAGAACAATTTTGACAACAGAGCTTGAACATTGTCACTAACTCTTGGAAAAAAAAAAAAAATGTGGATTTTGTTGTAAGCACTTGCTTGCCGTTTCTTTCGCGAGAGCCTGCTTCTGTATTTTCTACGATTTATTTTCCAAAAGTGGCAAAAAGGACAAAGCGGGAGTCGGCGTGTTGAAAAAGAAAATGAACGTTCGCGTCGGTTGTGTTTAAAATAATCGTACCGTCAATTTCCAGCGTAAATAATATGTGAATAAATAAATTGCACTTAAAGTGCAAACTTGCAGATAAATTTTCAAGTAGTTTTTGATACAGTCAATTTCGTGTTGTCTGTATCGATTTATTTTGTGGAACCATAGATAACCTTCACTAGATTTAAAACTCTATATCTCTCTCTTTTTTTTTTTTTTTTTTTTTTTCAGAGATAATCTGCTGTTACCTTTGTTATCCCAAACAATTTCCTTTTCCTTTTTGTATTTTACGTAGGCAGTTACTTTTGTTTCATGCTGATGCTTTATTATTATTTATTATGTAAAAGGCCATAAAGAAGTACACGGAAGGGGAGGGATGTCTCGTGGAGGACTTTTTAAAGGAAACCGGGTCGTATCCACAATCCGCACGGAGAAACGCCATGGAGTCAGCCCGTTCCCCGGGACTTGAACCCCGAACCGAACTACCAATGTTCAGCGGCTTTTACCGGTTGGCCGTTGTTGCTTTGGGATAGTAATTTTTCTGCCGTTCTGCAACTTTATTTTATTTATTTATTTATTTTTTAAGACAGCGCTTGCTTTTTGCGAACTGGTTAGTTGGGAATTCATTATATTGCGAATAGTAGTAACATAATGAATTCTGAACTTACTTCGAGAATATTTGATTACCATTTTATTGCACATATTTGATTGACAGTTAGATTAATCGAATATTCTCTTAATTCGAAGTAAAATTTAATCGAAGTAAGATTTGCCATGGGTGCAATGGCTAAACATTAATAACTCCTCATGGATTTAAATATCGATGAACAAACTGGCTGCTTGGATTTGCTTGATTTATACTCTTTGCTTAAGGTAAATACGAGCATATGAACCACTTTCTCTTAGAAAATCCTTCATGAATACAACTCTTGCTTTGGCAGATTTCAATGTCTCGTGCTATCCCAATCAACTGAATAACCAACTAATGTTCATCTAAATTGAGAAATCAAAATCTAAATTGATAAGGAATAGAAATGTGAATTTTAGAGTAACTCTTCAATCTAAAACCTAATTTAGACTTACTTAAAGTTTATCTAAATTTGAAGGAAATCGGGTAATTATTTTTAAAAACTTTTTCAATGACTTTTTCTCTTTGCATTAAAATATTTTTTGAATGTACTGATCAAAACAAGGACTTGAGTTTGTTGGAAACCAAACCCAGTATCACTCGATTTACAAGCGAGTGGAATTCTATTAGATTGCCTAAACGTTTGATTTTCTCTTAATATTTGTTTAATCTATCTAAACTTAAATTAATCGTATACATCCTTATCAGTTAAATCAGTATAAGTTTTGTTCACTTGCAAAATCTTCTCTGAAACCTTCGAAAGTTTTCATAGTTTGTTGTTTTTAGTTTAAATTGAAGTAAATAATTTAGTTATTCATTAAACATGCTACAGTTAATTGAAATAAGTATCAGTCTGAAATTTTAATGTTTAGTTGTCCACTGTACATGAATTACAAAGTATACAGAGGTAATAAAAATATCTTATAGGTACCAAACTTCAGATTACAGATGGAAAATAAGTATAAATTTATGCGATCTCATTATTAAATTATTCGTATAATGAATAATGGCTGTTTCTTTCGCAGTAAATTAAAAATCTCTTTAAGACCTATTTAAACTAATTATGTCTGTCAAAATGTCATCGAAATATATATATATATATATATGTAATAAAGAACTTTCGAACAGAAATAAGATAATAGACTTCTTAAGCAATATTTTTGATTTTTATCTCCAGTTCTTAATGAAAAATTTAAAATTCAGGAACATATATTTATCTTCAGTAAATCTGTGCTCCGTAATTTGAAGCGTAAAGTTTGGAAAATGTAATTGTGTCCACTCTCAAAATTCAAAGGTCATTACTAAAAATATAAATTTAAGAAAGTTTTTTTTTGATCATATTGAAATTTTAAATTTTATGATTAAAAGATTTAACAGTAAATTTATGCGCTTCCTTTGGAAAATTATTTGAATTAAATGAAGATAAATATTGATTCAGAAATAACTGAATGAAAAGCATAATTAAAGAAAATTAAAAAAGCAGTTAAAAATCAGTTAAAATTAATTAAAAAAGCAGTTTAAAATGACTGAAATTTTCTTTTTACAGTATTAACTTAGCTTTTATCCTTTGTAGCCTACCATGTTATTAATTTTTTCATATTATGTTTGTTTCATGATTGATTTAATTTTTACCATACATTTATTACCTTATTATTTTATTTATTAATTACCTCCTTATAATTTGTTTTATATCAATTAATATTCTTAATTTTAATTACACTTAATTTAACATGTTAATTATAATTACTTTGTTTATACTTATTTTTTATTCATCGTTCTTAATGGCACTTGCACTAATTTTAGAAATTAACATCTTATTTTTCTTGTTTTTTTTTTTCTTCCTTGAAGTCTCACTTCCTAGAATATTAAAGGTCATTGTGTCCTTATTGACATTTCATAAAATTGAAAATGTCGGGCCACTGTCGGCATATTCGCAGCAAAAATTTTTGTATTCATATTCCATTAATCTGATTGTACGAGTACTACATGGCATATAATGTTTATCAATATTGTGCTTAGAAACATTGTATGTTTCTTTTCTACCACAGCAAAGGTTGTAAACATTTTTTATTTGAGAACGTACTTTATTATCCATGTTTTAGCCAAACAATAAAACTGTCAGACTATTTTACTACCTTCTTGATTGACATAAACAAGCCCTGAACCGAATCAAGAAACTATTTCATCACACTAACGGGAACAATAGTCAGTTGTTCTTTCGTCCAGTCAGACAAAACGCCTCCCAAACTAATTTTCTGAAGATATCTCGTGCACCACTTACTGATAAAAACACAGGCATTTATATGAACTTAACATAGCTTAAGTTGTTTGTATAGGGTCTAAATTATCCTGATTTTTTAGTTTCAATGGCAAGTAACTGAAATACTCGGTGTTAATAATTGGATTCATTGCTACACGTATGTCGAAGTAATAAAAGTACACTTTTTTAAACATGTTACATTATAAGTAGGGAAAAAAATCCCCCCCCCCGTGAAAAAAAGCGATCTAAATACATAATGTTAATCTAAGTTATGAACTGGAATGATAGGTTTTACACATAAGTATCGACAAAATCACATAAAAGGGGGAAAAATATAATTACCATTTCTTGATTCCTTAAAACAGACAAGGGAGCAAAACACAAATAGATGCAAGTACCTATTTATAAACAGTGATTTTTTTGGCCTAATTTGTAATTATAATTTATTCCTTGCATATTCATTTTGCAGTGATCCGTTATCACAATGAAAAATGCTACCCCATGTTTTCACTCCAGTCCTGTACCGCCAGGACCATTACAGTCTTATGACTGGAGAAAACGACTTGACCTCTTGTCTCTGCCTTGGGTCATCTTTATGCTTCACCTGCAAATCTACCGCCTGAAGCCATAAGGGAAAAAAAGCATGGAAAATGAAAAAAACAAGTTTGGCCAAAAAAAGATAAAAATAAACAAATAAAACAAAACAAAAGAAACCCGAAGAAATCGAACAAGTCTTCACCATCACTAGTCTCAGAACGCCTGCAACTATACTGGCGCGCACATTACGATTCCCCCTCCCTCCTTCTTCTTTTTCGTTGTTCTCTAGTTCAAGTTCTTACCTTCCGGTTTTGAATCTTATTTATTTTTTTAGGTGCTTATTTATTTCCTCCCCCCCATTCCTTTCTCTGTTTTCAAAAAACCGCTTCTGCTTTCGGTGTTGGTTTGTTATTCTATGCAAATGGCACACTCACGTCGGTCGTCTGATTTAGCATATTTCTTTCACGTCATAGAGAGAGATGGAATTTCGAAAACATCAGGAAACGCGCATTCGATTGATGCTTCTCGACCGCACTCGCAGTTACAGTGAAGGTGGTAAGTAGATAGCCTTAGGACCTGCGAAGTTTTCACTTACTAAGAGTAGCTTGAATCGCATGAAGTGTATTTTTTTGTCAAAAACTCAATCCATCGAATTTTTCTAAAATTTTCTGCACATGTGGCAATAACACTTCTTGTACTGCAAAAGAATTTCGTATATTTTATAAAACATCGAAGTATAATTTTTTTTATCCGCAAAACAAAAAGGGGTTTGTATTCGAAGGCTGTTGCCCTAAGAATCGAATTATGTAAACATGTTCAGCGATGCGTTATTTTCAATAACGGCATATATTTTAGGTGATCCAATTTTACTTATTTATCATAAATATAGATAAGTACTTTTTTCATACTAAATAAGCTTAGTTCTTTTCTCATTATTTGCAGACTGAAAACATACGATGGCACCATATAAAGTGAAAATTATTGTCAGGCTGCCGCAGTAAAAATTTCGGAGTACGGTAAATGACTTTCTAAATAGTTATCCCGTTTTCCCATGTGAGCGTCCTTGGTATATGTGGATGGCATGTTCAGATGGCAGTTGAAAGATCTGTGGTTCGAATCATGGCGAGGCCACACTGATTTCTTATATTTCATGTCTTCCAAAAAAGAAGTGTTTTCTGCAGCTTTTAATTTATTTTGCTATAAGTAATTATTTCATTTTGTGGTCATTCTTTTTCAATGTGCACTGAACAATACCTGTACTTTTTCTTATTTTGAATTTTTATAAACGTGCCTTCGTAAGAGTGTTCGAGAAAATGTCGCCATAAGCATTATTTCCTTAAATATGGTTCTTTAAACGTATGACGTCACTGCCTCAGTTTGCTCAAAAGCAACTATTCCCTACTCCTTTTGGGTCCTCGTTTCTGCCCCTTATATGAGACAAATGACTATATTGAATTTGAGCGTTAGAAAGAGCATAACCTGGTTTGTCTGTTGACCATGGACAAGACTTCTTATCTCTTGTATCTCGATTTGGACCGAATCCCAGTGAAGGGGCTAGCTGGATATCGTTTTCGTGATTTTTCATATGTGTATATTGTGCTTCACGAAAGGTATATTTTTCCGCCTTATACCTTCTCATATATATTGCCGTAAATGATATTAGAAACAAGAGGTTAATAAAATATTCATTATGCTTTAGTAAGCGCAAAATGTTTCACGTCCTAAATACGCTCAAATATTATAGTAATTAAGTTTTTCGTAGTGGTAACTTCAAAATTGATAAGGGATGCTGCTTTATTCATAACTGAGTCTATTTACAGCAAAATCGAGCAAATATTATTCTATAGTTTCTCCTTGAATCTGACGAAGTTGTTTAGTGCTAGGTAATGCATAAGTAATCAAAGGCAATAAACTTTTTCTGCAATAAATCTGAGAATTTTATATGTAAAATGTATGGAGCTTGTTGTATTTTACGTTAGTTATTGTATTTTATGCACTACATAAACTATATAAAAAGGTAAGATTTTGTTTTAAAAGAACATTCCGACCTTTAGCACCGAAGCTGTTGAATATTTTACTAATTTAACTTTTGATCTATCTGAATCATATAAAAAGTTAATTTTGTATTCAAAGAGCATTCTTACTCCTAGTACTGAAGTTAGAGGCCATCATAAAAATCTCCTATTTTACATAAATTTTATGCCTATGACTTACGTTCAAGAATATTTTGCTGTGTCTATTTCTTATTTACAAGTTACGTTAGTAGAAAACATAAAAATCTCTGTTGTTATTACGGCAGGAAATTCATTGAAAGGAATAATTTTTACAAGAGTTAGCGGCGCTTAGTACAGCCCAAAGTATTAATGTTTCTTGGAATTTTCAACTATTTTATTATAATAATTTTAAAATTTATTTATGTGTATTATTTAAAATTATTTTTGATGCAAAGTCAAAAATTGCTTTTAAACTATAGAATAAACTAGTAATATTTTTTATAAAAACGAACATTTTTCTTTGAAAGAATATTAAGCATTTCATTTATAAATAGAGAATCCGATATTTTTTATACTGATTGTTTTATAAGATATAGATATTGGCAATTTTTTAGGTACCTTGTTCGTAACGGAGTATTAATATTCCAAGATACTAAGTATTAATATTCCAAGATACTATCTTCCCCTTTTGCAGATACCTGCGTTATATCAGCCGCCAGAAGTTTTTACTACATTCTCTTTCTTTATAGCAACGAACTGCACCAACAACAGCTGCAGAAACAAGCTTGCTGTATTTTTATTATTATTATTTTTTTTAATGCGGGCGCCGAACTTACGACTGAAAAATATTTACTTCCCTAGAAAAACAATGCGTCTTCAGAGCTCATGCATATTTATGAATACAGCTTATCCTCGTGTCTTCTATCTCAATGCTTGCTAAATATGCCTATAAAATGTTTTTTTTTAAAAGCAGATTTTTTTTTACAGGGAAATCCGTCTGCTTTTTGCTAAACGTTAGCGAGCTGTGCAATTTTTTCGTTGCATTTTGTTTCGTTGAAAAAAAAAAGTAGAAAAATTAAATCAAGAGT
Source organism: Stegodyphus mimosarum (assembly GCA_000611955.2). Classification (NCBI taxonomy): domain Eukaryota; kingdom Metazoa; phylum Arthropoda; class Arachnida; order Araneae; family Eresidae; genus Stegodyphus; species Stegodyphus mimosarum. The sequence goes on from KK118438.1 coordinate 686,537, forward strand.
GACATGACAAAAGTGACAGCAACCGCTTCAATCTGGTCTATTTCTGTGCGATACGTGATAAAGCGAGAGTTTCGAAGATCATCTCTAGAGAGCAAACTTAATCCGTTAAAGGGAAAAATCTTTTTACCTCCGTAAAGTGTATTTTTCTTCTTGGAAATCAATGTTCCTTTGCCCGCGGCAAACATTTGTTCCTTGTGAATGGCAACACGTACTTTTCCGAACTCACGAAACGTACATAGCGATAGAAGAGGAGGAGTTGCTGTTAGGGCAGCTATATTATGTTTACATTTGAGAAGTAAAACAAAAATACAGCACTTTTAAGCATAGAGGTATTGTTGTTGTTGTTGTTTAAGTTGAATCTTCTTTTAAGCAAAGCAGTATTGTTGTTGTTGTCCAAGTTGAATTTTTTCTGGATTTCTAATTTTAAATTTTAGAATAGTTATTAGATAGCTCGTACATGTATTCGAATGGATTCTCTTAACCCTATTATGTAGAATTAATGGACGCCCAAATGGTTTCATTGAATGACGGTAATTAGTGAAGTTCTGGAATGTTCTTAAGAAATTTCACCATCACGGACAGCTATCATAGTTGAAGAAATAATTAATGTCTGCCTTTCATTGATTCACTGTGATGGATAGACACTTGACAGAAAAGGTATTTTAAGAAAAGAATAACTTTACGGCCATCATTGGTGTTCTTTCTTTGCTTTCTGACATTCTGCAGTAGATCTTAGTTACTGAGCTCCTGCTTTTGTGATCGCGCGTAATTTCTAATCGGTAGCTAAGAACGACAGCCAGTTGAAAGTCTTTTCCCTTTATATATATTTTTTCATAAATCGAAGTTGCTTGAAAATGCAAATCCAAGTAGGTGGTTTTCCGTGTTCTGTGCAGGATTAGTAGATTAGGAGATCTTGGAATTCCTCTCTAGTTGACAGCCTTTGCTGTATACATAGTGCTGAGAATTGCTAATTCGTGTAAATTAATTCCTGTGGCATTTTGAGAATTTTAAGCAAAACTGATATTGAAACATAATGACAGATATTGAGATTACAACACATAAGTAAAAGATTTCCATGATATTCTTTAATTTGAATGTTTTATTTTATATTTTTACTTCCTTTTACGAAGTAAAAAGCAAGTATTGTAATCGCGAAAAACTTCGAGTATCATATTTCAACAAAAATATCCATTTTGACCGCTATATTTTTGCGTGACATTTGTAGGTAAGAATAGAATAAAGGACTCTTTTCCCCCCCAAATATTATGAAACTGATTTAAAATGGATTCTGAAGATAATTTTTCGTGGCGTCTGTTCGTACGTATGGGTCTCGCATAACTCAAAAACGAGTAGCCTCAGGACGTTGAAATTTCGTATATAGGACTGCTATAACATGTAGATGTGCATCTCCTATTTTGGTTGCAATCGGCCTTTTTCTTTATTCTTATATGTTTGTAAATTGTGCATTTTTTGCTTTAAAAATGATTGAATTATGCTGTTCTTATCTTCCGCTTAAGGTTTTTATGCCTTTAGTAAATCTGCATGCATATTTATAGAATTATCAACAATTTAAAAGTTATTTAAGTGCGGCTAAGCCTAATTATAGCAGCCATATCTGTTTACATTTGAAACTTAGCAGAATAGTGGATTTGATACCAATCTAGAGTAACTAAGCTTCTCAACAACAAAGCTAACGCCTTCTTTTATTATTGCAAATTAAATCATACTTAATCAATTCTGGATTTTATTCGAGGAAATAAGTGTTTAAGATTTACTTCGTAATTTTTATTAGTATAGATATTTTAAGTTTTTATATATTTTTGCCTTGTCGCGAAGTGAGAACTGAATGAATTGAATGAGGAATACTGAATCGTCTGTGAAAAATTGTTTCTTTTTTTGTTTGTTTGTTTAATTTCTTTTACACATAATTTTAGATTTATTATAGTATTTTAATAGAACATGTGGCAACGATTAGATGATTCTTCAGGTGATATAATTTTTGTTCATTTCTGAGTTATAAAATGAATGAGATATAAAGCTGTTAAGTGAACCTAGCGCCAGAGTGCCGCTATGGCAAACAAATATAGTGAATTTTAAAGAGTGCATTTATTCTATTGTGGTTTATGCGCTATCGACGAAGTAGATTTAATTCAAACCAATAAGTTTAAATGAAATGCAAGAAAAAATGCGTATATTTAATATTCCTTACAAGGAAGTCGTGTGATTACTAATCATTGGATTGCTACCGTGGCTCGAAATAACTGATATAGCTGGAAAACAATACATATTTTCAATTTCGGTACAATTTAGCTGGGATCTGATCGCACAAGTTAATTTTCTTTTTATTTAACGTCGAGACAGCTTCAAACTATTATGTATGTCGGAAATGTTATTCTTGGCTTTGCAGTTTTAAAGAATAGTTTACTAGTTGATTCTTCTACTATTTCGAATAAAAAATAACTGTATAATAAAAGATACACGGAATGAGATTAGTTCAGAAACAAGATAAATACTTTTCCAAACTCCTGAAAGTTCGAGTAAGGGCACACTTGTATTTCAGTCTACATAATTCCAGAAGTGTAATGACGTTTTCATACACGTGACAAGAGAAACGCGACATAAGATTCTGACTTCTGTCTTTGTCATGCTGTGAACTTTTTTCTCCAACCATGTGTTGAAGTTCTCACCACTATGCATTTCCGTTTCTTAGGGCTTCACTGAGACAAAAGGCATTTAACTTATATTTTCGACACATGCCAGGTGCAGCATTCTCTTTTCTTTTAACGCATTTCTCGTTAGATGCTGACAACAAAGAATATATTATTTCTCATTAATATGATGGTCGTCTTACTGTCTGTGCCGCGTAATAGAGTTAACAAAGCATATTTAATCGTCATTTTCTTAACAACTGCCATTTTTCTGGTCTTTTTCCTGGATAAAATCCTCAACTAACGTGGCGTTAGGTTAGACATGTCGGGCACGCCCGAGATTTGTTAAAAATTTAGTACACTGCTCTCTTTTTTGCTCGTTTAACAGGAGATAAATTATTTTAAGGTTCTTTTCCTTGGACAGTTCTGCTGGTTTATTGTGTTAAGTGTGCTTAAATGTGTATCGTTGAATATATAACATGTAAATGCTTTTCATTACGAAATGTCCTTTTAGCCATACTTATTACTGTAATTTTATATTTAAAAAATAAATAAATAAATAAGTATATCAGGAAGTAAACTGAAGTGAAGGCTTTATTTTATAGCAGGAGTAGTCAGAATAAATTTGTTAAGTAATTTTATTGTTAAATTTCTTTTAATGGTTAATAGTGTGTGTTTAATAGGGTATATCTGTAATGAATTTACTAATCAAACTAAATTAGAATTAAATAGAATATTAGGCAAAATAAGCTTTAAAAGTAATTTTGTCTTTATTTGATTCTAATTGATATTTAATTATTTAAATTTGAGAATTACGTTTTATATGAAATAAATCATAATTTAAATATAATACGGAAATTAAATTATTTAAAATTAACTTTCATTAAATGAAAATAAATTATAACTTTGATATATTGATTTAAAATAAGGCCAGTTTCATATAATTTTGGAAACCAATGATTTATTTTAATTGAAACGTTGAAAATAAAAACATTGAATTTCAACTTTTTAAACAAATGATTAATAATAAATGCTTTAAACTAATATTACACATATACGCATATGTGTATATACGGAATAAAATGAAGTAAGATCTAATACACCAAACAGTTAAAATTATTAAAATTGCAGTGCTCATTAACAGTGCCCAAATGTCAGGCAACACGTAATTGCTTGTAGATGTAAATTTTAAAAATTTGTGTTTTTTACATTGCATAAAAAGTAAACTGAAAACTCAATTAAGCCAACAGTAGCATGCAGATGGTATAACTCCAGTCAACTGCTTGTAAAAAAGTACTTTGCTGTTGAAGCATGTTTTTTAATTTTTCGTATGGAAATAGCGAGAAAAATGGGGATTCATCCCAAAAACAATTCAAGGCATCCACCATTTTTTCATATTGAAACAGCTGTACGGAAAGAAGTGTCACGTATAAGTAAAAATCGGAAGATTGCCTTGAAAAATTATTTGATGCCAAAATAGGCAAGATCTGATATTTTCTGAATTAATCTTAGATTCATTTTCAGCGATTCTGAATATAAGCTTACTAATAAGCCGGACGTTTGGGATTGCAATTACGGCCTAGACTGTGTTCGGGAGTAAAAAATATCTGAAAGTTTTAAATGAGAGTTGATTGTCCGTTCAGTTTGTCAATTGCGTTAATAAGTATTTAGTTCGGAAAGATCTTTTTAATAAATGATTCAGAAACTATCGTTATACAGCGCATGGGTATTAGATTTTCTACACCATCGTATAGTAGAGTTTTCTAGTAACACAAGCATTATTTAAGTAAACGAAAGAGAAAGTTGCACAGATTTTTGTTAAAGGTTTACTTGGCAGTACTGTTTTTTAGCTGCCCAGCCGATATAGTGGTCAGTGACGCTTTCTGTCATACTAATGGATCCGGGTTCGAATCCCGGAGAAAGTATGGATGTTTGTAAATGTATAGTGTGTGTCTGAGCGGCAAGGGGAGCACTCAAAATACACGGTGAGCCGAAAGTTCTCTGGAGAGGTTTGTGGTAGGAGAAGAAGGGGGGAGAGACCTTCGAACTGCCTCGGTGTGTTCTCTCACAAAATAGAAGTGAAAACTTAACAGTTAGCTAACTTCAGCAATACCTGAATCACCTGTAGTACTACAGAGATGCTGCCTTATTTAATTAGTTATTTGGGGGGGGGGGTCATAACAATAACCTGATTATAATGCAGTATTGCATACTACAGAGATGCTGTCTTATTTAATGAGTTATTTGGGGGGGCGTCATAACCTGATAATGATGCAGTATTGCACCAGTACGTAAGTACATGTATTATATATACACCACGCGTACATTCTCGATTTCCAAAAGGGGGAGAGCATGTGCCTTTTCACGTTACTCCCATGGTTCTGGATTCTAGTTCCTAAAACCCTATAGTTAGGGTTACCGTATATAACGGAATATAGTTACTTTATCTGTAAGGTTACCATAGTTCGTTATGATATACCTATATACCTATACTGTTATTAGTGTCATCATCAGCATTATTAAATCCCTTTCTCATTTGTATTTGAGAAGTTTCAATTTAAAGTAACATGTATCTTAACATCTTTGCAATTTTAATTTTACTCTTAACGGGATGTAGATTTCGACCCCCTCCGCAAAGGAGAAATCGAGACGCTATATTTTACTTTTTCTATCATGGAAGCTAAAATTCGAGAGCATGGCAATTTTTAACGCAAAGTTTGAAAATGCCGAAATGCAAATTTAATTGTGTTTTTCCCTTGGTAAATATATTTGCTGCGAGCATTTTAAAACATTACAAACTCTCTCCTCGTTTCCCCGGCTCCGAATGTGGATTTGATATATTAAGGTGTAGCGGTGGAAAGAGTATATCACTAGAAATAAACTATTCAAAATGTCAATGGCTGAGGCTATAAATTTTGTTTTTTGTTTGAACATACTAATCCTAATTTTTCTATCCTCCTAAGTTCTTTTTGAGAAATGTTTTGAATATAGCACTAAGAGATTCTTTCCATTCTATTCTTTCTTAAGATATAAAAAGAAAGCTAATTTTATCACCGTGTTCCCTCCACCCCGCACCCTTTAGCACGAAGTGATAGGATGTATTCTGTGAAAGGTAAAACCCGGACCGAATACAAAACGCAATTTTCCATTAATACGAAATTCAGTGAGAACACACTGAAGAATAATCTGCATATAAATTGGAGTTGAGTTGAGTTGCCCAGAAGCAGTAACCTCACGAATGCAGACGCTAATAATATCGAGTCTACTGCAAACTAAATGAAAAGCTTAGCAAGCAAGGGAGGGGGGAAGAAAAAAGATCGTCTAAGAATAAAATATAAATATGTAGTATCATTCGGACACTAATTACAAGTGTCAAGCAGGAGGGTGGAACCCACTTTGCATGTCATTAACGACAAAAGCTTGCGAAAGATGGCGCTGCAATCGCATCGCATTGGATCTGAGAGGCGCACAGATAAGGGAATAGATGTTAATAATTAGCAAGTGGGATGTCTCAAAAGGGGAGACGTTAGCCAAGAAAAGAAAGGTAAAAAAGTGCAAAAATGTAATTATTTATGTAAAAATGGAAGCTAAAATTTATTCTGAAAAGTTGACAAGAGATGACGTGTTTCAAAATTTTTCTTTTAATATTCGAAATATCTTTTTGGTTAAAATATTAAATGCAGCTTTTTAACAAGAAATGCGTCTGTAAAAAAGGGGAGGCGAGGAAAAAGTTGTACAATTAACTGGCGAAAACGTTTGGGGGGTGGGGTAGTATTTCAGCGAGTAAAAGATTCTCGTGCAAATGTTTTGCATACTTTTACCTCACAATATATTAACTTCGCTTGTAGGTGCAGTTATCACTTCTGTACTGAATTATCTTTTTAAAACGCAAATGCTCTTGTTTTCTAAGATTTTTCCCTCTTGGCTATGTTTCTGATTCGAAAAAGTTTGAAATTTTGAATAAAATTCGATTCGTAAAGGAACTAAAAAAAATATATTCCATTTGTTATGTAAACGAACTAAATCGAGAAAACTTCTCTGAGATAATCAAAATTTTCTTTTGACTGGAAACTACGAATTTGAGTGTTTACTGCGTTTTTTTAATATATGGTAACTGGACTTCCTCCCCCCTTCTTGTCTTGAATGTATGTTAAATCGGTAGCATTATTCTGCTTTCTTTGAAGAAATTGATGATAAAGTTGATATGCTTTTGAAAGACAGACAAGCAATCAGATTTCGATTGTCATTTTTATTTTATTTATTTATTTTTATTTATTAGCGCAAAAGGCGTCAGCCCAGAAGGGCTATTTGTTAATTTCGTTTTGGCATTTTGCGTTGAAAACTTTAACTGTCGGTTCAATTTTCAAACTGCTGCCACCAAATATTACAGCCCTGTATATATTAAAAAAATTAAATAATGAAGAATCGGCGTAAATGTATGTATATTTCTCGCGTTTTGATAAAACGAGGGTACCTAGAGCCATCCAATTTTGAATAACATGCGTTTCCAGTCGAATATGGGCATCTGGAAGCCCGAATTTGGAATTTGTTTTATTATCTATTTCATATTTTGTAAAACTTTTAGGAATTTTTGATTAACAAACTCAACGATTTCAAAGCGTGCAGTGGCAACATTGTACGGGGGGGGAAATTATCTCCAACGTGCGAGACTGTGTCTCGGAAATTCTGAATATATGCTTATTTTAAAATTATGATACCATTATTGCTTATTTATTTATTTTTATTTTATTTATTTTCATTGTTATTTTCATACATATATTTAATTTTTTAAATACAAACTTGCGGACAACAGTATTGGAGAGTTGGAAGGAAAAATTCTGTAGCCGAACGATATAGCATATGGAACAAGAAATATATTTTATAAATTATGCCAATAGCATATAATTAATAAGCTGCGATACATTGTTTCTGTTAGGTTATACGATATTGATATTGTGTATTTAGTGTGTTCATGATTGTGTATTAGCTAGCATACTAAATGAATTCGTGAAACATAATGTTAACTATACTCTGCTGTTTTCGTGGCTCATTAACGTACATGCTGGAAAATAAAATGTTAATTAACGTTAAAAGTGTGCTTTTGAGGAAATTTAAATAAATTTTTGAATCTTTACATTACTTTGCGCCCCTGTTTTTATTTATCACTGACTTGACTTGGCAATAGTTGTTGTTTTAAGAAACGCAAGCTATTTATGTTCGATACATTCTTGCAGATAGTCAGGTCTCAGTGTTTTATCATTCGGGAACAGACTAATAAATTTAAAAACTAAATTTATAATATGCCCAAATGAAAACTTTTATGAGCATATGCAGCATTATTATGATTAACAAAAGGTATTTTTAAACGCAATGTTAAAAACGTCCACGGAAAAGTCATGTTCCGTGCCTGAAATTTACAATGCTTGAATTCGACTTTGAAAAGCGCTAGCGTACTCTCTTTGTAGAAGAAAGAATGAATGACAGCATCCCGCGCAAAATCGTTCGTGTTGTAATACAAACGGAATTAAATCACCTTTCGATCTTTCTTCGTGGTTCACATTCTTCCACTGCTTTCTGGAATTTTAAAAGCACTGGAACAGATATGCGTGTTTCTATTTGTTATTTCGAAGGGGGTGGTGGGTTTTTTTATTTTTTTGGGGGGGGGGGGTTTTTTTTTTTTTTTTTTTTTTTTTTTTTTTTTTTTTTTAACGTTTCAACTAAAATTGACCTACGAACATTTCTCACGGTTTTTAATGTAGGAGTTTTAAGTGCCGTTAGAGAAATCGTCTAGTCATGAACTTTTATTTTATTTCGTACAGTACTAGGTTTGCTAGATGGTAGGTAATTATAATATAAAAAATTTTCGATATCTACCAATGTATCTATCTAATGTTTAACAAATTGGAGTAGGTGTTGAATAAATTTGACGATTTCGAGGATGATCAAACGCAACCAATTCTCTGTGTTTTTGCATTCGCAGTGCGCTAATAAATCTGATTGACATAAATTAGCATTATATGGTTCCAATATATGTCCAATATTTTTTTTCTTCCCCAAAAGTCGGATGAGTGACAACAATTTTGGAAACCAAAGAGTGGAGCTAAGCGAAAATGAATATATGGCCATCTCTCAGAAAAGAATAGTAATGAAACGCTATAAAAGTAAGATATAAAAAATTTAAAAAGCATTGGGAAGAATTGTAACGCAAAATGTAAAATAATTCGCGTTCTCTTTTTTGCAAAAAGTTTTTTTTTTTTTGCTTCTTTATAAGAGGGATGTCTAATGGTCCTCAAAATTTTCGTTCTAAATACTATACGTCAATAATTTTAAATTTTAGGTAGGCGTGTTATTTTGCCTTTTCATCTTCCTAAGAATGCGCACGTGATACTTTTTGTCGTGTCAAGGTTATAAACTTTTCCATGTTGTGGTGATATATGAGCACAAAACAAGGGGAGGTATCTAAAAAAAGTCTCTTGTGTGTTTGCGAAATTAAAGGACTGGAGCATGTTTCTCCGAAATCTTTTTGAAGAATGATATTTTGTTGTCTCTTTCCCCAGAAATTTATGCGGCACCACAAGAGAAAGTCTGGATACAGCGCAACAATGCGCCATTAATTACACGCTCTTAAAACTTCATTAAGAGCTAGTTTTGGGCAAAGAGAATGTGGTTTCCCGTCCTATGTCTCTCAAACAAGGTTAAGTTTGTAATTACCGTCTTGCTCGTGACGTCACACTGTGTTTCGCGAGCGGCGGCATCTGACGGCAAAAAAAGTAAGCCTCTTTCGGCGACTATAGGGATTAAGAATTTCTATTAGTAGTTAGTTGAGTATTCATTTTTAACGCTAAGCCGTAGCCATTGCGGTGTAAATAATTTAGTTTGGTGTTGGTATTCATTAGTGGTTGGTGGTTTCCTTCTGAAATGAAAACTCTGTTGAAGGCTTTCATTGAGAGTCTGTGGTTGAGGTTTGTGTTTACCTTTCGGAATGGGCTGGACTTGGATGTTTGCTGGTTAGCATTTGAGATGCAAATTAAATATAGTCATCAGAGGTCTAGTCTCTGCGCATCTAAATGGCTTACTTAAAACGTATAAAAGTATGCCTAGGCCTTCAATTTTATAAATTTGTGAAGTGCGAGATATGAATGCAATTATATAATTAAATTTAAATTTAAAAGTTTTTTTTTTTAAGTTCAAGTATCAGACACGTTGATTGCCATGCGAGTTTGTCAAAAAATCTCGTTTAGGCCATGAGCTCGTGGCATCAATACCATTTGTCAATTTTTTTTTTTTTTAATTATCAATTTATAGGAGTTTCGAACGTCTAGAACGAAACATTTTGGGACATGCAATGAGTTTAAAATCTTTCCTCAGAGTGGGTTAAAAATGGGTGTGAGATTCGAAAATTATTCTTTCTTTTATAAAGAGTTTTTCTGTAGTGACAAATGGTTGAAATTTTTTTGATTTAAAATTGTTGCCCCAATTTTTTGCCATGTCTCAAAGAAAAATGAAAGAGTAATTTTGAAGTGAATCATGTAGCAGTGAAGAAGAAACCTGTTCAGAGGCTTACAAAAATTCGAATAGTAGCGATGAGGAACAGTCAAGATCCTCAAGAAAGATAATTATAAACAAAATTATATCTTCAGATTCTGAATCGAATACTGATTAAATGCAGTGATAGTAAATGTGATATAGGTACTACTGATCATATTTTACAAGAATTGTTTGTTTTGGAGGAAAGAAAAGTTGACACCGAAGAAAGCACTGTTCAATTTAATGCAAATAATGAATTTAGCTGTTGGCAACAATCATTTTCGTTTCTTTCTTTCAACAATCATTTTTTCAAATAACTACTTTACCTCCTAAGAACTCAAAGAATTGTCACTCGAATAATGGATGACACGGCAGTCAGTATTAAGGCTACCAGCCTCAAATTTCATCGTGAAGGACTTTCCGAGGGAAAGGGACAAATTTTATGTTCCACATGAGGAACACGAGTAGCACGCTACTGGGAGGATAAAATGAGCTATTTCTTTCGATATTAAATATAATTTAATTTATGTATAATATTGGTTTTATTGAAAAAGTTTTATGCTTTTCAATGGATTTAAACACGGATTTTTCTTCGGACTCCCAAAATGTCTGCGTGTTCTTGATCAGCAAACGTAATCGCGTTACTTTAAAAAATAAATATATAAAAATCTTCCTCGCAGAGAGGGATATTTAGATTACAATCGCTCAAAAAATTTTACCTTTTTAAAAAAAATTATTTTTCTGTTAATCCAGTATTATTCCTTTATAATTATTCCATTATAATATTATTCCATTCCTGATCCAATATTATTTCTTTATAAATGAACGAGAAAAATTAAAGAAAAGATTCAATTTTTCAAGACGTAGTTATGCATTTTCCCGTTGAATCGCCTGCACATAAGGTTAAATCGCCAGTAGTAAATATTTTTGGTTATTAAACTGGCAGCAGTTTTTGTTCGCCTAATTTGCTAGTTAAAGAAGGGAGAAATCAGACGTTTGCCCTCCCGGAAATCAGCAAAATTATATTTTTATACTGATGCACACGCAATTTATATAAAGCATTTTTTTTTTCAAGTATTAATGCAGTACTCCACTCTATAACCTACTAACTACGTAATCCCAGATTAAGTAATTAAATAAAAATTTATTCATGTGGTTATTCACCTTCGCTCTTTGCCCCTTCCTTCGAAAAAATTTTCTGTTTACAGTGGAAACGTCAATGTTTGCCAGGAAAGGAAATGTAGTAAAAATAATAAATACCACTTTCATAGAGGTATTTAAAAGAGGGGGTAGAAAAGCCAGAGTGATTAGCAATAGGGGAGAGTTAATTAATTATAAATTCACATAATTAATTTCCTCTTTTCTAACACAATTAAAATCGTTCAAACATTTAGGTGACTCTCTTTTAAAAATTTCTGTTAGTTTTTTTCATGTTGAATTCATTTCTTTGATTTATGCATTTAACCTGCTTTGTGAATGGTGTTTTCACTTTTTTCCCCCCTAAAGTAAATGTGCATTTAAAAACAAATTTTCTGAGCTCTAACTTTCTGATTTAATTTGCTGTACATATATTTCTCTCTCTCTCTCTCTTTTTTTTTTTTAATTTTCATAAAGTAAATGCACGTTTAAAAACAAATTTTCTGGCATTCGCCTACAATTCATCAGAAACTTAAAAATGCTAAAAGTACAATTATACGCTCCATTTATCTTTGTCAGGCAACATTTTTCTCTTTTTATTATTCTTTCGCCAACGAACTATGTTGTTATGCAGTTGTCGAAAAAAGAAAATGAAAAAGCACCAGTCAAGTTCACCAAATAAACACATAAACTGTACTCATAAAAATTTAACAAATGGAATAAGTCCAACAGGGAGACTCAAAATAATCGTCTGCGTTTCCTTTTCGTTGGTGGCAACGATAAAAAAATATTTTTGTGCATGGAAGGATGTCTACAGAAGCTGCGGTTGATCCCCCCCAAATTCTTTATGCTATCCTTTTGGCTTTATATATATATATATATATTCCTTTTCCATCAAGAGTACACTTCTAGTTTTTGGCAATATAGAAAATAGAAACGAAATTCCCAACTGGATAAGGCAACGTAAAGAATACCAAATATTGACGTTAGAAATTCTGTTGTATAGCTATCGATCGACTTGACCATACGAAGTAGTTTTTCATCGTTAGGTATTTGATTGAAAAGATGTGTTGTCTGCACACAGACCCACAAAAGGCCCTTGGAGGGCCAAAATATTTCACTTCATTGCATAAGAAATTTTCTGGGAAAAAAATTTTTCTTTCTGATATGTACTTTTTGTTATTTTGTTTCCAAAAACTTATGGTTTTCTTTAATTGTTACTTTCTGGGTCAGATATGGAACGTAAAAAGAAATAATAATAATAATAATAAAAGTTACTTGAAGTAAGTTTTCTTTATGATAAACGCCTGTTTTCCTTTTTCCTCAATTTTTCTTTGCGATAAAAAATTCTTTTGGCAACGATATTCATTTTTTAAACCATCATACCTCTTATCTAGTTTAAACATTTCTTTTCGGTATTCAAGAAATAAGTAAGTAAAAAACAGAAGTCAATGGCGTAACTTGTTTCGCTTTATATATAAACACATATGCATGTGTGTGTGTGTTAAATGCAGGAGAACGATCGAAAAATCATTAGCTCCGTATTTTCGTATATTCTTATTCTTCGTTCAGTCGCTTTGAAAGAATTTTTCCCCCCTCATTTTCTTTACTCAATATTTCCCTCTTGCTTTTGTGTTGTTAATTGTTAATTTTTTTAAATAAACAGGGCAAATGAATAGAAAAATCTAAACTTTATTTCACCTTGAGGTGATGATAGTTTTTACAGATGAAGAAAAATAGCTGAAGGAACACAGTAATAATGATGAAATAATGTACCAAAAAATGATTATCTCAGATTATATCATTCACAAAGTAATAAACTCAGCAGCCTATCAGTCTAAAACAGACTGTGTCTCAAACTGACAACTGTCTGCATGAGCCTTCTATTAATAGCGTATCTCATCATAAGAGTCGCCATGACTGGAACATTCTAGAAAAATTAGTTTCAGAATCTCAAAAATGTGCTTCCTGTTTTTCAGAATGTTGTCATCTTTTTAAAAATTAAGGATAAATCAAGGCCAATTAGGAGGCAAAAGTCTGTGTTTCTGGCTCCCCCTTAGATTTATTCCCCCCCATTTTCACAGTTCCTGCGTGAATTTGCTTCGGATTACGGGCAAAAGAAAAAGAAATTTAACTCACACAAATACTGTAAGTTACACCAAATTAAAGCTTACTCAAAAGTATGCAATGCTTAAGTATAAAATTATAATAATAAAAAAAAATAAAACTGATGATGAAAAATGGATGTTTGATGAACAATAGCATTTTACTGTAGAATACATGCAAACAAACATATGTAATATTTGTGTAAAAGGTATTCAGTAGTTTTAGGTGAGGACGGTCTTAATACTTAAGCTGAATCGTTTTCTCGTAAATTGCCTATAAAAATGGAGGATAGACATCTCATTATTTAAAGGCATTTAAGTCAATCAGATTAAAAAGTAGAAAAAATATTTTTATGAATTGCATTTATTGCTTTTCATTCACTTGTTTTTCGTTTCAGTAACAGAAAGATTAGATTTGAAAATTACAATATCTTACGCGTTACTGAATGGCAGGCAACACGCTGGTCGAGATAAGGACGCTGGTGGAGATAAGTATTCTATTTGAGGCAGTGGCAACACTTAGCTTTGAAATAGCCGAATTTGTGGATTAAAATTAAAATATAAATATCTAAATTTTTTCGAATGGCAACAGTTTGTCATGATGTGGAGATAAAAATATTTTATTTCGAACAGTGTTGCGACTTCTTGCTTTCAGATCTTTGAGTTTGTTAAACAGAAATTCAATTTTCGAGGTGTGCATGTTCGGCTCGACGTGTATTACAAATTCGGTGACTTTAAGTGCCGTCGTTTTTCATAACATTTGGCGGCAACAATTTGAAAAGTGATTCAGACAACAAGTGAGTTTAGAGGCTAATAGCATATGTAGTGCTCTAAAATAAATAAAATAATTAATAATAGGTAAAAAATCTGAAAGTTTTCAGACTTCATGTTTTTTTTAACGTTTTGTGTGTTAGCTTTATTTATTAAATATTGTGTTCTTCGCACTTAAACCATAAAATTCAATTCAAGAGTGATATCGCAAAATAATTTAAAAAGGGCATATCTGGAATTTCCGATACACAATCTCGTCCGCACTGGAGATAATTTCCCCCTCCCCTCGTACAGTGTTGCCATTGCTTGATTTGAAATCTTTGAGTTTCTTAAAATAACTCATAAATATTTCAAACAAAAGATGAAATAGGTAATAAAACAAATTCCAAATTTAGGCTTCCAGATGCCCATATTCGGCTGGAAACGTACGTTATTCAAAATTTGATGGCTCTAAGTACCGTTGTTTTATAACAGTGCGAGAAATGTACGTACATTTATGCAGATTATTCATCACTTAATTTCTTTAAATATAATACAAGGCGATAGTATTTGGTGGCAACAATTTGAAAAGTGAAACGCGTTTATAATGGAACGCTAGAAAATGCCAAAATGAAATTAGTAGCCCTTTGGGCTTGAAAAAAAAAAATAAATACTAATAAGCGACATTTTTCATTTTTCACGTGAAGTTTAAAAATGAATCATTTAGGAGATAATAATAGCGAAATTTATAATCAACAAAATGTGTGTGCATTTTTAATTGACTATGAAGAGAACACTATGCACTATATTCTGTATAAATTAAGCATAAACTTAATTCCATCTTTTATTTTGTAAGCATATTAAACATTTTTTAAGTTCTAAGATTATATTGAGAGGTAGAACAACGATATGTCTATCAAATAAATTGCATTAAAATCTCAAATATTATCATGTCGAATATTTCAAATACGAAATTGAATTTGATAAGCAATCTTCTTCAAAATCATAAGGATTTAAATCAGCTGACATTTTGAATTTTACCAAAGTTCAGTTAAAGCTTTCCGATTTTTAATTCGCCGGATGCCAAAAAAAAGTTTCTGTGTTTTTAAGTAATTCTATTCTTCAGCCTTGTTGCAATTTACGAAACACTGTGCAGAAGGGCTTTAAACGCTGGAAGAATTTTAGAAGGCTAAGGCAAACCATTCGTCCCTCCCCTTCTTTTAAACCCACTTAGTTTGTTTTCGAGTCTTCTCATCCCTTATTCTATTTTTTCCCTCCCTGTATTCATTCGATGTCAGATACTATCATATTCCTCACCCCTCCCTATTCCCACTATAAATGAAAAAAGATAAAAATCCCTGATGGTCTTTTTTTTTTTTTTTTTTTTTTTTTATTTTTTTTTCTTTTTTCATCTTTTACTTCTCCATCTCACTGTCAGCAAGTTGAAAGTGAAATTTAATAAAGTTTTGAAACTCGCCGGTGAGGGGATAGGAGAAAAAAAAAGATATAAATGAAAAAGAATTTTAAAAAAGAAAAACAAAATAAACAAAATGTATCTTATAGTTTTAACTTTAAGCTACTGTATATAATCTTCTTCTTGTTATATTTTTCTTATTGTTTGCAGTTTTATTATATTCTTTATTGTATTTCTTTATCTTCAAATTTTTAACTTTCACTACTTGCCAGATTGAAGCTTAAGTAGATTATTATTTTTTCCCCCTGAAAAGCTACACTTCATTAAATATTTTATTCAGCATATTAAAAAAAAATTGTATAACTTTGTTGTATTTTCATTATTTCCAAATAATTCTTTTATTTTCTGAGACTCAAATGTTGAATAAAGTAACAGTTAAACTAAAATAAACAGTTTTCTTAACTGCAATCTAAAGAATTGCAAGTAACGCATACAGAGTTATAGAACTACTTAGTATTATAAGAGAAATTTAATTGGAGAAATCTTTTTTCCTCAGAGAAAAGATATTTGATTTCTTTATGTTGAATAAATTGAACCTGTGTTGCATTGAGTGAAAAATAATAAACAATATAATGTTTTGCTATATTGGAAAATCTGAATTCTTGCTATTATTAAGTCAATGCTTGTTTAAATAACAGTTATCTGTAGGCTTTTTTTAACAGAAGGACATAATATAGCAAAGGTGGACATAGCGCGGCTTTTATTCAAATTAAATATATATGATAAGTTAAAACAATTCAGTGTCCAAAAGAAAGTAATTAGCTTATTTAATTTCTTTTCAAAGTTATTATCAAACTTAAATTGATCAATGTCGAAATGTGTTTAATTTATTTGTAATTAGTTAAGAAACTTGGTAATGCTATTCAAAAACATTTTTAAAAAAATGGTAGTACTGACTGTACCAAACAATTCTGTAAAGAAAATCTTTATAAGCTATATTTGCTTGTGGATTCTTCTAAAGTGGATGGATGGATGCTTCTGAATAGCCGCATTTTTAAATCTTTTTGATAAGTTTTAACTGTTTTTAGGGTCTACTTTTGTCGTGGAACCTCTTGGTTTGCTTAAATAATATAGTTTTAATTCTACACTCTGTAAATGGGTTGTTTGCAGTAAAAATGAGAATTATTTCAATAATTTCAGAATTAACCAGCAAGCTCATAAAAAAGTTAAAATAGCGTATTCAATAAGACTTTTAAATTTAAATTTTAATGAGGTGCGTTTTATTATCGCAGAACTATTAGGCCTTTATGAATGAAATTTGAAGAATTCTCTTGTCAGGTTCGCCGTCAAGTTTATTGCGGTGTTTATTTTTTATAAACGTATAAACTGAGAACCTCATTTCGCACTTGCATGTACTTGCAAATGGTAAAAGTGCCAACACGACCTATGTGACAGTTGACGATATTTATCTTTTAAACTGCTCATGAATCTCTCACTAATGGCATTAATTTAAATTTTTCTTACAACGATGAGTCAGCTGTCCTTTCAATAAATGTTTCATGTTCCGCTGACGTGGTCGAAGGTCGTGCATTGACAAAAAATATGCATTTTTAATCCATAATTCATTTTGATATTTAATCTGCTGTTCATTTGGAAGATACTGATTAAAAGCTTCACTCAAACATTTCAGGTGCTGAATAACTTTTCCAATAAATGTCTCCCGTATTTCAACTCCTTCCTTTTCTGAAAACCATTGGAGCGCGTAAAAATTGTCCAAAATTGTATGTTTTTCTTGAAAGAAAGAATTTTTCCGTGAGCATTAAATACACAGTCCAGTCACATTAATGTGACCACCACGTACTTTCCATGTCAGAGTTAAATAACCAATCACAGAAGGCAGGTGGCAGCACAGTGCAGTTGAGCGTATATAAAGGGTGTGTGAGGGCTTCGGAAAACATTTCAATCCTTGGCGTAATGCAGAAACGAAGCGATTTATCCGACTTCCAAAAGGGCATGATCATTGGCTTTCGGGCCAAGGGTGGAAGCATTTCCGAAACGGCTGAGTTTGTGAACTGTTCGCGTGCCGCCGTGGTAAAAGTGTACCGTGCATGGCAAAATGGGACTGTCCAAAATCAGCGACGTGGCAAATGTGGTGCACCACGGGCCATAGATGACAGAGGCGAACGACGGTTGCGGAGATGCGTTCGGGCAGATAGACGGGCTACCGTTGAGCAACTGACCACCAAAATGAACCAAGGGGCTACCAAAAGTGTCTCCCAAAGTACTATTCAGCGAACATTGCTGCGTCTGGGCCTCCGAAGCAGACGCCTGGTTCGTGCACCTATGCTGACTGCTGTTCATCGACGGCGAAGGCTAGAATTTGCACGCCAGTACAGCAGCTGGACGTCCACTGAGTGGCGACAGGTTGCGTTTTCGGATGAATCGCGTTTTATGCTCCATCGGACAGATGGACGTTGGCGTATAAGGCGTGAAACCTCTGAAAGGAACCACCCTGCAACCATTGCCGGAACGGTCCAAGCTGGAGGCGGGAGCATTATGGTCTGGGGAATGTTTTCCTGGCATTCTCTAGGTTCACTGATCATTGTGGAAGGCACAATGGATCAATACAAGTACGCATCTGTCCTTGCGGACCATGTTCACCCCTACATGCGCATTGTTTTTCCTCAGGATGATGGCATCTTCCAGCAGGACAATGCGAGGTGCCATACAGCTGCCAGTGTACGTGCGTGGTTCGAAGAGCACCAGGATGAGTTTACCGTCCTCCCCTGGCCAGCAAACTCACCTGACTTAAACCCAATCGAGCATCTGTGGGACCATCTCGATCGAGTTGTTCGCGCCATGGATCCTCAACCGCGTAATCTAGCGCAGCTGGCCACGGCATTAGAGTCGGCATGGCTCAACATCCCAGAGAACACCTTCAGGGACCTATGTGACTCTCTTCCTGCACGTCTCGCAGCAGTCCGCTCTGCGAAAGGTGGTTATTCTGGCTTTTGACAGATGGTCACATTAATGTGACTGGACTGTGTACTACCTTTATTATATATAATATTCGTGAGCAATAAATACTACGCTGATGTAATACAACAATGAAATATATATATTTGCTCTGAACTGTTAAATTACAGTCATTGATCTTTGCAAAAATGTCTCTTAAGTAGGCATTTGTAAGCAGCTAGCTTTTATCAGATAATTGACTTTTCAGTTCGAAACTGTGTTTTAAAAAGAAAAACGTACACCTTGTCCCTTAAAGATACGTGTTAGTATTTTTCCACGATATAACCATCCGTCTTGTAAAATATTAGATTATGTACACTTCCCATATCCTCACATAGTATTTTGAATAAATGATTTAGTGCTCGAGATTTTATAAACTTAATGATTTCGAAGACCTCATCAAAAGGAATCTTATAATTGAAAGATAATTTTTTACTTCCTTGTACGAAGTAAAGGAAAATAATTTAGGGTATCACATTTCAACGAAAATATCCATTTCAACCGTTCTCGAAACCATTTGAACGATGAGTTTGCGTGACAACTGTACGTACGGACAGAATAAAGAACTGTTTTTGCCAAAACGGATTGTAAAATGTATTCAGAAGAGATTTTTTTCCTTGACGTCTGTACGTACAGACGTACGTACGTATATATGTATCTCGCATAACTGAAGAACGAGTAGCCGAAGAACGTTGAAAGTTTGTACTTGGGACTGCTATAAGATGTAGTTGTGTAACTCCCTTTTTAGGTCTTGCTAATCTCCCCATCAGTTTTGGTTGAAAATATCCAGGAGGATAGAATACAGTAGGGTTATCGCATATAGCGGTGCGATATCCTCTAAGAAACTTTTTCGAGAAATCTTCGAGAGGGCTTTCTTCCAGAATCGAGAGTTGTTTTTTTCCAGAAATCTTTTGCACCGGAGGTTTCTAAACGAAAACCGCTGCGCTTGATGATGTGTTGTGAGTGCGCGTCCGGGTCATTGGTGGCCGCAGAAGATTTTCCCCCTGCAGTTGTCTTTAGGGTAAGCTAACCAATCAAATATCCTGGAAGCGAAATTTCTCGGAAGTGTTTCTTTCAGCAAGCAGTTGAGAGTAGCAAACAAATCTGATAGCGGTTTAAAAGAGCTTTCACGTATGGCGTAAACAAAATTAGGTGCTTAAGAAGAGGTTCGTTGTTGGGCAGTAATATGGCATTATGCCACCAACCAATGTATGTTTGTAATGTCACTTCGTCTTCTTGCCGCCTCAAAGACATTATCCACCCTTCTTCATACTTTTAATTTCTTATTACATATACAAAACTACATGCTAGATCACTAAAACTACGCTACTAATAACTGAAATATGTAAATTAATTAATACAATGTAATTTTGTTTTCACTAACGGCTCCCATGGGCCTTCCCCTTTTCTAACCTGTCTTTAGGTCTTCCTTACCGAAAACTAAACTTTTGGCGCCTCGCAGGTTGAGAGTTATCGCCCTCTATGCCTATCATCCGTTGACGTCCCCTATACATCACAATGTTGTGGTGCTGTGTTGAAAATTTTCAGCTTCATGTCTTTTTACACAAGAACTGGCAGAACTGAGTGGTCACCGAGTAATTGGCGCTATTTTTGGTCAAAGGAAAGTATTCCCATTCGGAAGGTGTTAGGATTGTGTTATCTTTCTTCTTGTGAAGAAATTTGTAGTTTTTATTTGTGTTTTTTATTTTTAAAATCATAGAACTGTAAAGTAACTTAATGTAGGAACTGGTGCAGTTTCTGCATTTCGAATTGACTGAAATTAAGATTTTGTAGACTGAATATGTCGTAAATTTAGGCCTTTTTCAACTTGACCGGGTACGCGTGAAATGCTCAATTAGCTGTGCTAAAATCATAACACATAACAGCTTTTGCTAGTGTAATGGCTTATGTGAAGCTTGTGACTAGGACAGTGATGATACACAGTGTGATCATCGCTGTATATATCATGCCGTCAATTTCACAGTCACACTGTGTGTATCATCATTGTTATAGTTGTAAGCTTCCTATGATTGATGTTAATAGGCTAAGTTATGATTCATGATGAAATTCATAAGCTTCATTCATTCGTGATACATAGTGAGATCATGTCGTGATAACTGACAGTGATAATAAATACATAATGGAAATCTAGCCTAAGGGTTTCACACTATTCTCTTTCCACCAACCTTTTGAGAGTATTTGCTTACTAAAAGAATTATTTGCCGTTACTGTACAGTCACAAATATCCTGCGATTCAAATTTTGATTCATCCTCGTGGAACTTATCTCCGCTAATTCCCCTGCCGTGCAGTATGTCAACCCGTGTTTAGCAACATTTAGATTTATCATTTTTGTTCCCTGTGCGTTTATAAAATTACTGATATAAAATTTTAATCATTAGCCATGTTATATATGCAAGTATCGCTGTTTTACCTTATTACCAAATCAAATATAAAGCTACTTAAAACAGTTTGTGTGCTCGGTGCATTCTATATTCGATAAAATTTTACTAGCTTCTATTAATGAATATATTTTATATGCGTTCCTATTCTACGAGAACTTTTTCGCAAATTACTTCCCTGTGTTGTGTATGGACTTAAAGAGAAGTTAAAAATTTATAAGAAGCCGAATTGGTTTGGAAGCACTTTAGAATAGAACCAACGAACATAGCTTCAATTTTTAATGATGCGAAAAGGTAAGAAAATCGTTTCGATAAACAGCTAAAAACCTTCATCAAATATTTGTATCCTAAAAGGTGTCGATAATGGGAAATTGTTATTCTGTTATCAGCAAACACTCGTTTCGTAAAACTTATTTTGTTAATTGCTTGCTTTTCTTGCTTATAAAAAGTTAATATTTTTACTATCGAGTGTTATAAAAATTAACCACTGACATTAACTCTTTTTTATGCATTATATTTGGCGCCAAAAGTCACGCACGAAAATAAAGAACAAGAGGAACTGTAATATTTCTCTTCGAGAACATATCGCCTTTATTAAAGATAACCTCTCTTCCACTGGAACTGCGTCTGGATAAAGTAGTGTATTTTCTTCGCGCAGGAGAGCTGCAACTTAACTCCGCTCAATCTCATATCGGTTGCTTGTGGATACCATAATGTAATTAGTTTTTCTCTTTCTTCTTTTCCCACAACGTCTTAGGTAAGGGAATTCTCATAAGAATCGGATTTTAACGTGGAAATCGGAATGGCATATATCATCTCGGTCTATTTTTACAGGATTATTATTCAATTTTGTTTTATAAAATGTCTGCGTATTTTTTTTTCTCCTCCTGTGTTTTCAGTTTGTTTTCCAGGAAGAGATTAAATTTGCAGAAATTGTGTTTGTCAAATTTTCAGTTCTTTGGGAAAAGAATTCGTGGAAAATGGTTTCTTCAGACGGCTTCAGCCCACGTAGATTCTGAATGAACATTAAAATTCCATGATCCATCGCAAGAAAAATATTGGTTTAAATGTTACCAATGGTGTAGATTCTCAAAAATAGAAGAGTATTTTATCGGCATTGAAGGTGCATGTAGATTGCGTAAGATCTGCGAAACAGAGGAAACGTGGATTCGTATTTCCTTCCCATCTTGTATTAGTAATAAAAACGGTTTTTTAATTTATAAATTTGTTACATCTTAAATCTTTGATGTATATTCTAGTATATTAAAAAAAAAAACTAGTTTTTTCCTTCAAATATAACTTTTTTGGGTTGGCTTATTTGGTAGTTGCTGAGCTCACTAAGGCTTAAGTTGAAGGGAGAAATGGCTTTATGGATGATTTTCTAAGAGAAATTAGCTCATATTCATGTTACACATGAAAATAATCATGAAACGCCCATGCAGCCAATTATTTCGCTGAGACTTAGAGTGATCAGCGCTGTTATTCAGTTAACCACTGGTAGGCCCCCTAGTTTTTTTTTTTTTTTTTAATCTAACAAAATGTGTAAATGCAATTCTTTCAAAATTCTTGTAGTTAGGATCTTACCTTAGCACAAATGTGGATTTGCATTTCTAAAATTGTAGTGATTAGTTATTAAATTGGAAATTAATTGCCATCGTTAATTTTTTTGAATAAAAGTTAATAAGTAAATGACTGTTTTCCATCCTTTGTTTAAGTTTTGAATGATGATTGACCAAGAGTTTTACAGGACTAAGGATCATTGCCAATGAAAGTAAGGCAGTGCAGATTCTTTGAGGGGGGATGTAGCTAAATTAAAATCACGAATTAAAAGGCCCATTGCCAAATTCAGTTAGTAAATTTTTAGTAATTTTCTTTTGTATTTTATATACTAAACTTTTTATTTCCAAAAGTACGTATCTTAAGTTATTACTCCACATGGACATGCTTAGAACTAAGACATTTTCCGTCCAATTTTTGTAAATTTTTATTGTATTCCGACATTACAGCATTCAGAAAGCCGAAATTTTATGCTGGAGTTCTTGCCACAAAGTGCTTTCACAAAAATTCCTGTATGAAGATAGTGCTCATTGTGTATAAGGATAGTAATCTCCAGCAGCCAAATCGGGGTTGTAGGCCGAGTGTTCACAAACCTCTTACCGGAAGCTCTAAAGCAAATGTTCTGTTAAGGCGCTTTGATGAGAGTTTTTCGTGGAAAGCCATCTACTGACAATAGAGTTCCAGCAGACTACAGCTGTATTCCTTAAAGATCTGGTTGCAGAAGTGTATGACGAAGATGCGCATAGAGTGTGACTGCCTTTTTGCCATGAGAACCTCTGTAATGTGCTCAAGGCTGCGTCGTAATTTTCAGTATGAAAAAAGTTACAGGATATTTTCTCCCTCTTTACCGGGTAGGTTTGTGGTGCAATTGTAAAGCACGTCCGGCTAACCTTGGAAAGTCCGGAAGTCGAGTCCGCAGTGCACATAGTTCATGTCTTCTGCTCCGAAATAAAATGCCTAATGGTCTGTAGAAGGGTTTATTCCTGTAACTTCTTTTATCCTTTATTATGATTATTGTTTGAGAACAGTTGTTAGTTTCTAGGTATATTTTATTTTAAAGGAATAACACCGACATTTTCTCTTAATGTTTGTTTTATTAAGTTTTACTCAGTGCACGTTTAAAACATAGTGGAGCTTGGATTTAAATCCGTTTCTGAGGTTGAATGTCATTTCACTACATAGCATGATCTTAAAGGCGCATGGGTAAATTGAAGCATCGTAATGTTTTTTTTCAGAATCTTTTACCTTTTAATTGCAATGAAATTCTTTCAAAATGCGTGGCATAATCATCACACACATATACGAAACGCTGGAATAATCTTTTAAAGTGCCGTAATTTACTTCCGCAGCCTTCTTGATTCCTTTCAGTGCCTTTAAATATATAGAAATTTTTGCGTCAGCTAAAATACACTAAGTTTTTTTAATATAATTTTTTTTTTCCTTAGATCATTCAAGTTTGTGTTGCATTCTTTTTTACCTTGTCGTTCCATTATTTTTACCATTTTGCTGATTCGTAATAATACGTGTTATTCACAGCCTCTTTAATGCTTTTGTTTTCTTTTGCAGATGATCATGTTACAGATTTGTAGGATTATCTTCATACTGCTATTAAGCAATTTGGCTTCTGCATCAGGTGCTAGACGAGGAGGTGGTAAGTTCTATTCGAGTATAATTTTTCTTTAGTTAATGAGCTGAATCGAAAAGTCAGTCAAATGTCTGAGAATTCGAGCTGCTTGATTTTTTTTTTTTTTTTTTTCTAAGTGGGTGATATTATTTTCGAATGGAAGAAATTTTTAAAAATTATTTATTATCTAGCATGCAAAACCAGTTAAACCACGCAGACGTATTCGTCGTGTTTCAGGTAACTATTGCGATCAAAGTAATTCTCAGAATGGTTCTGTTCTCCAAAGCATGAAATTTTAAATTTTATTTCTTTGCAGCGTCTTAAAAAAACCAGTTCTCTAGATCTTGTCATTCGGCAGCGCTATAAGATATTTAACTTTTAATTTAATATCCTCAGGGTATTGTAAAACAAAAAGGTTAATTTTTTTTTCTATTTTTCCATGTTGCATAGGGGGGGGGGGAACCCAGTTCTCAGCATAAGATTTTTCTGCTGAGCACAAGATTTTTTATTCTCAATTCATTTTCTTCGCAGCGTCGCTAATAGCCTAGTTCTCAGGATGTTGCCATTCGGTAAAGCATAAAATATTTAATTCATCTTTGAGGTCTAATAGATCTGTAGTTGCTCAGAAGCTTTAATTTACAATTCAATTTCGTCGTGGCATCGGAAGACAAAACCAGTTCTCGGGATGTTGCCATTCGATAAAGTAAAAGATTTTTAATTCACCTTTCGAATCTAATCGATCTACAATTGCTGAAAAGTTTTGACTGACCGGAAAGGAATAAACTGACTTTTTAATAATTCGAATTTTAATATAATATCTAACTGAAATGTTTTTAAATATATTTAATTTATTACGTATCTAAATTTCTAGTTTTTAACCGCATTTGTAACTTTATTGTTCTAAATGCCGTATATTACATACTCCGGTACAGAATCGGCTAAATTTGTTTTTTAAAACACTACATGTTACATCGAAACGACACGTGTAGGAAAAAAAGTTTGATAATGAATTATATTAGAAATGTTTTTGTGTTTATTATAACATGCATTTCGATTTTTTGTTTAACACTTACAGAGTTAAGAATCGTAACAGATTTATGTTATTAGTATTTGTAATTAAAGCGAGATTTTCATATTCGTAGCATTTGGAACTTCCCTTTTGTGTGAGTATCTTAATATAACTTCTTGCGGTTGGCATGTGCAGTGTATTAAATTAAAACGAAGAGATTAAAGGTATTAACGCAAGCAGAATAAACATTCTCTATTGTTGAGTTTGATCGCTTTTCAACGATAACAAAAGCCATTTGTTTTGTATTTTTTGAAAGGCTCTAATTTGGAATTAGAATGTCACCGGTGTTGATTATTCAGCCTGTATTTGCAAATCTATTCCGCGCAGCGTCACGTAAAATATCTAATCCTTTATAATCCACGAAGCTGCCCGGTTGGTTTGTGAAGCCTTAAAATGGATTCTAATGTAATCGTCCGTCCTTTCATGGTAATAGGAAATCTTCCAGTGTTGGCATCCCTGGCCAATTTCGGCACTTTTCACAAATTAGCTGCCACATTCGTGAATTGAATTAGTAATTCTCAGCTACGTTTGAAGTTCGCAAAACTGCAAGCCATGAATTTCATTGTGTAATTGTGGTCTTGTGCACTCACATGGCAACTGAGATTTCTTGGATTATTGCCGAAACGTTTGGTATTTGGAGGGGGGAGGCGATATTTTATCGAATTAATTTTCGCGTGCGTAGAATTTTGTCTGCAATGTGTTAGTTTGTTTGCACGTTGGTGCAGTTTTGTGCTATTTTTCCTCTGTCTTCTCCTCAACTCTTGTAAGATGTGGAGGATTTTACTGGCGAAAACGTCACGCGAATGCTCGAAATTATATGTCTCGAATCTGCTTTCTTCCTTTTGATATTGGTTTATGTTCTTTTTCGTTTTCAGCACGCAGCTATATTTGCGTGATTAATTCAGAGGCGTAAATAAAAAAAAGGTATAGTTACGCAGCGTGAACTGCTTTCACAATTTTGACTTAGAAACTTATTTGGGAGAGCCTAAGTGTTAGACCTTTTTACGCCATTTCAATACGTTTACGTTATAATATGCCATACGACTTGGCAAGTGTTGCCAATGACTCTTTTCTTTTGTATTAATTTAATATGTTAACAGCTTTCTGCTGCAAGTGAAGGGATACCGAAAAATGAAAATGGAAGTAACAAACTCAAAATAAAATGTTGCAACTTCAGTTAAAATTACGTTTTTTTTTTTTTTTT
>KK118438.1:713001-742911 GCA_000611955.2 Stegodyphus mimosarum
TTTTTTTTTTTTAACTCGTTTTATTCTTCATGAATGAGAACGTTTGGTATAAACGTATCGAGTGAATCCATTTCAAGGTGTTTATCGGTTTAGCGAATTTGGTGTTGTAGCAAAAGAGAAAATATATACCCCCTTAATGGAAGTACTTAGTGCGTAGGCAGTTCAGTGAAATAAATACATACATCTTGAATAATTTAGTCTTTATATATATATATATATGAAGTAAATGCATAAATCTCCGCTTGACGCCGATTTATACACGTGGCGTTAATTTGCACTGAATTCACATCAAAACAAAGTTTTCCCTTCTTTCTGCCAATTTGGTTTTACCATTTTAAAATGTTCAGATTTTATTTTCTGCAACTTTAATTGTGTGACTAATTCTTATAGTAAGCTAGTCTTAACTGTTTAAAAGTTTCTTTCGAGTATTACATGGAAATGGGCATGCCTAGATCAAATTAAGGTTTTTTTTAATCGTATAATTTTTGAATTTTTTTTTGTATCTTAACCTTTCGGAACTTTAATGGGAAAGGTCTTCGATATTTTAGACTCTAATCTCAGTTCTCATATTTCAGTCTCCTATTGTCTCAAATTCATGAATTAGATAATTTACTTAATGAGCATAATTTTTTTTAAAATATTTTGCATTAAAAATCTCAGCGGGCATTTTCTGTCAACGCATTTAAAGCTATTATTCCAAAATACTTTTTAACCTAATAACAGAATCTACTGAATTTTTATCCATTCAAAAGACTGCTATATTAAAATTCAGGCTTCCGCATCCGTTTTTTAAGTTTTCGAATTTAAGTCATTCTAGCTGCTATTGTAGTCATTAGGTAATTACCAGAGTGCATCGTATGTGCTCAGAACATTAAAAATTAAGCATAACACGGCTTCGTCTTGCTTTGGATATTGCATCACTTTGATGAAATCCCGCGAGTCCATAAGATGGCATTTTATATTAACTAATTCGCTGATGGCGAGGCTATTAAAATGGTCTAACGTTGTTAATCTCGTCCACTATTCTATTCTCAAGATGGAACTAATTTGACTCCATGAAAGTTTCCGTAATTGCTTTGGACTTTATTATTCGTTGATGTTCTATTTGGAACGAGGAAGAAAAAGCGAATGGTTATCATATTATTCTCATGTAAAAAAGAAGCGAAGAAAATGGTAGAATTTATTTAAACTTATGCTGTAATACATAAAAAATAAAATTTTTAATTTTTAGAAGAGCACTGTTTTATTCAGTTACTAAAATTTAGAACTGTACAAAATACTGATATAGCTCTGCGTCTTTCGATTTAATTGATAATATTGCTTAATAATAAGGGATTCGATGTCACCTAGCATTTAACTCATTAACTGACTCTTTGTCCTGGCAAATTTCGAGAGTTAATAATAGAGCTATATCGATTATCCGATGTTTGGTTCACCGTCTTTCGTAAATTAGAAATGCATCATTAATACATTAATACACTCACGTTTGTGAAAATTGCAACACCATGAAGGACTTACGCGAGTGAGATGAAATTTTCAGGAAATGCAAAGTAGCGCATGATATGCAAATGATTAGAATTGCAAATCCGTAGCGCATGCGTATGCTGAGCAGCGCCCTCTGAACGGCTGATGGATCCGAATAAATAGACGGCTGTAGCGAGGCGTGTATGGTTATCGGTGGTTATCTGCTAGTGGTAAACGTTAACTCAATCTGTACTTATGCCTCGTCGACGAAAGAGAGCGAGATTTGAACAACTTACAGAGTTTGAACGAGGGAGAATCATCGGCCTTCGTGAAGCTGGATTGTCGTATCGTGCAGTAGCCTCTCGTGTGCAGCGTAACAGCAGCACAGTGATGCGCGTTTGGAAGCAGTGGACGGACGAGTGTCGGACAACTCGGAAATCCGGGAGTGGACCCCGAAATGTGACGTCAGCTCGCGATGATAGACACCTGGTCCGCATGGCGCGGACGGACCGTACAGCTTCCTCTAGACAATTGGCAGCACTGTGGTCAATAGCTACAGGTGTTTCATTGTGTGCTTCATCAATTCGTAGACGTCTGCTGCAGTGTGGACTGCGCGCACGGACTCCTTTATACAGGATCCCCCTAACGCACGACCATCGCCGCCTGCGGCTACAATGGGCCAATCAGCATAGAGACTGGCGTGCTGATTGGCAGCATGTCGTGTTTTCTGACGAATCCCGCTTTAATTTGTGGTACCATGATGGCCGCATTCGTGTCAGACGCTATGCCGGTGAACGCCACCTTCCGGAGTGCATTATCGAACGCCACAGTGGACGAACACCCGGAGTTATGGTCTGGGGCGCCATAGCATATCATAGACGATCTCAATTGCTACGAATTGTGGGCAATCTGAACAGCAACCGGTATATCCGTGAAGTTCTACAGCCCGAAGCTGTTCCCTTCCTTCAAAGCTTGCCAGGCGCTGTATTTCAACAGGACAATGCCCGCCCTCATACTGCTCGGATTGTTAAATCCTTCTTTGCAGCGCAGCAGGTACAGCTTCTTCCTTGGCCTGCGTGTTCCCCGGATATGTCGCCAATTGAACATGTGTGGGATGTCATTGGTCGGCGTCTTGCTCGTGATCCTCGTCCTGTTGCGTCTGCAGACGAACTTTGGGTACGCGTACAAACGATATGGAATGCTCTTCCTCAGTCAGACATTCAAACTTTGTTTGACTCCATGCCACGTCGTGTAGCAGCACTTATTGCGGCGCGTGGTGGCCACACAAAATACTGATTCTGATCTCTTGTTCTTGTTTGTTTGCTTTGAACATTTAATCATTTATTTGTACCACTACCACTCAACTGTGTATTAAATTGCATTCAATTATGACGATTCCTTCTTGGTGTTGCAATTTTCACAAACGTGAGTGTATATAAGAGTAATATCTGTATTGCCTTCCTACCGTTTCTTTTTTCTGTGTTTAGTTCTTCTTGATACATGTGTTTAAAACAGTGATGGCGAATCTTATACGCTTTCTGTTGGTATCCGAAACAAAAACAAAAAAAAAAAAAAAACGTCCTAAGGATGTTTGTTTGTAATTATTATATGAAAAATTTGCTTTATATGTAGAAACCGTGAGATTTGCCAGAGCAAGAAAACATGATAAATCGAGCTCTCGCCAGGATTCAAACCACGGATCTTTCACTTGCCATCTGCTTGTGCTAACCGTTTATGCTACGACACCATTACACGGAGGAATGTGATTAATTTTTTGCAACTTACGATAACTTTCGAATAAGGTAACTTTTTTGCCTACTTTTTTTTCAGCGCTGTTGAGCATAAACGTAAATTGAGGGGGGTGGATAGTTTTATATTTTCCGTTCTACTAGGCCGATTGACGAAATTCAACTTGCGTTTTCTTCATGTCTCGAAAGCTCGATTTAGGATATATGTTAGATTTACATATAGTATTGTTCTAACAAACGTATTTTAACACAAAATCGGACTTGTCATCTAAAATAATATATGAATTTTTTCCATATTTCGATTGTACGACTCAAATTATACCCAAATATTAAATTTTTAATTTTTGGTGAGAACCTTACGGAGAAATTAAAAAAATTTATTTTGGCGCTTTTTTTTTTTTTTTTTGTTTGAAGAATGATTCACTTGGCGAACTTCTTAATTTATCGAAACCTATTTACCTTTCCGTTTTTTTTTTTTTTCCCCTCATTGTACAGGAGCGGAAAAAAAGGTCATCGTTCATACTTTCAAATAATTTTGGCGCAGTGCGTAAACCACATTTGACGTTATTATCGCTGACAACGAATATGACAAACTTCAAAACACGCCAAAATGTAAATTCACGTATATCTTAGGAAGTTTTGAATTAAAAAAAACTCTCTTTTTTTTAGGTGTGCTTAAAAATACATCTACTTTAAGATATGGTAAAAATTGTATAATTCAAAATTTGTTTCGAAAAATTTATAAAAATTATTTAAAAATACAAAATTTAAAAATAAATCATAAAAAATGGGCGAATTTTATTTGGAATGAATCAAAATTTTGAAATGTGAGAGAAAGAATTAAATAAGTTTAAAAAAGAAAAGAGAGATTAATAAATATATACCGAATTCAATTAACGTAGAGGAGGTAAAATTTTGAAAGCTAATTTTTTAAAAACTATTGCGATTTTTACAAAACGTTTCAATTTGGCATAATTTGAGTCGTAGAGTCCAAATATGGAAAAAAAAAAACTGGTATGTTATTTCTGAAAAAATCCGATTTTGTGTCAAAATACCTATGTTAGGACAATACTAAATATAAATCTAATACACATCCTAAGCCGCGCTTTCGAGACATGAAAAATGCAAGTTGAATTTCGTCAATCGGCCCAGTAGAACGGAAGATATAGAACTGTCCCTCCCCCTTTTTTTTTGCGCAGTGTACATTATGCTATTTGTGGTGGTACAGTTTTTACACAGAAGGTTGGAATTAATGTCAAATGGAGGGAATTTTAATTGGAAAATGCTTTAATGATGGTACATATGTTTTTCATTGTTATTTATATGACAAAATTTAAAATGTTTGAGATAGAAGCATGAGTGAGCTGTAGTTTTATGTTATATAGTTATTCTGGAAAAGGGTGCTGGAGAAAAATAATAAAATAATAATGATTTTTTTAAAATATTATAATATTAAGTTGATTTATCATTATTTTTTTATGCTATTTAATTGCTAATTATTTTATTTTATTATGAATTTAGATTTTTGTAAGTGTCGTAATATTTAATTAAAAGTTAGCTAAAGATTATAAATTAACTAATAGTTATAAATCAGTACGTTTAATTGTGTAACCAAACGAAAAGCCTTTCACGACCCGCTAAAAATTATCTCCTTCACCTCAGTTTGGAAATCCTTCCATTGTAATATCTTGTATTTTGTGTTGCCGTCATCATTGGTGCTATACCTATAATGTATTCTTCATAACTACTTTGAAACTTAGCCTAAAATTTCCTTTCCCCCTTCCAAAAATTATATTAGTGATTATGCATAAACTTCTGATGCCAGTTTGTTGCATGATAAGATACAGACCTCCTACGTGTTTATGAGCTTATTCACATTTTTGTAAAAACGACTGTAAATTCTTTTGGTGTTTGCATTCGTTGCACGCGAAGCTGCTGAATTTAGGCAGCGCGCCATCTAGTGTTATTTTCCTTGAATTACTAACAACATGCACGCATATCCGTATCCTGGACTACTTTAAGACCCCCATATCTATAACTCAAAGAACTCATTCCAATACAAAAACATCTTTAAAGACGTAGTCATATTTTGAAGCACCACGTTCTTCTTCATTCACCAAACCGCTTAACGTCCCCTCTTTTGCATAACAATAAAGCTTGCCTCGTATAAATTAATGCCGAACACGTTTTTGGATTTTTCGAAGCACTACCCTTCTTCAGAGTATTAATTTAAAGCACTCTTTTATGTGTTCCTCTCTCTTTCCTTAATGAAATTAA
Organism: Stegodyphus mimosarum; assembly: GCA_000611955.2. Lineage (NCBI taxonomy): Eukaryota > Metazoa > Arthropoda > Arachnida > Araneae > Eresidae > Stegodyphus > Stegodyphus mimosarum. The sequence goes on from KK118438.1 coordinate 718,491, forward strand.
AAGATCCGAATCTCCCTTAAATACTATAACGGAACACTGCTAAATTCATCCCTGTATAATCACCCTCCCTCGTTTTAAGAGCCTTTGATTATAATAGATTACGGGTACGTGTCGAAAATAATTAAATAAGGAAAAAACTGGAGCGTTTGGTGTATAGAATTCGATTTTTGGGAAAAGAGGGGGGGGGGGAGGATGTAATGAACGATTGGATAGGAAAAGGAGGTGATATGCAAATTAGCATCGCACTTTCATTCTTCATCGCTCTTGAGAGTTTTAGACAATTAATTTTCTTTTCATTTCTTTTTTTAAACGCTTCTCTTTTTTTCTTGCAGTCTAGGACTGTCCTTCCGGCGTTACAGTTAACAGGCAAGCTCACATTATATCGTTCTTTAGATGTAAGGAATTAACAGAAAAGTTCTTTCCTGAGTTGGGATTCCTTGTATGCATCGAAGGAGTGAATAATTTTCGGTTTAAATAAGGTATGAGTTCCGAGGAAAGGTTGGAAATCCCAGCACTTGGACTCTAAACCATGTTCGTGATTTTCCAGGTTTAGGATCTACAAAAATTAAAGCTTTTTATTACGTTGTCTTAAATTTTGTAAATTTGGGGCTTTATGAGCGAAAGATCGCAATTCTCTAAATTTGGGGGTTCAAAATCGTGAGTTTTGTGTGTAGGCTTGATTTCCTAGGTTTAGAATTCAGAAACAAAAGGATCTACATTTTTTCTCATTTTCCAAGTTTGAGACTACGTTTAAACTTAAATTTTCAAGTTGAAGATTTAAGAAACGAAGTTATATGTTCAGGTTTGATTTTCTAAGTTTGGGAGTAGGAGTTCAAAATTGGAAAACGTAGATATCATTTTTTTGGGTTTAAGACTTTTGAATAGGTAAGGATAAGTTTAGACTTAAATTTTCAAGTTTCAAGACTTAGGAAACGAGATATTGCATTTAGTTTTTAGATTCAGAGGTTCGAAATCGGAATATGTAGTCTTGATTGTAAAAGTTTGGAATTTCAGAAACATGAAGTTTACAGTAATTAAATTTCTTCATACTATCCGAGATTTCAAAATCAAAAATTTTGCTTTAGGTTTGACGTTAACGTTTAGGGCGTCAGGAACGAAGAAGTTTATGTTTAGCTTGGTTTTTTTGTTATAGATCTCAAGAATCGTAAAATGCGAATTTGGTGTTTCGCAATTAAAAATCGTAAGGTGCAGATTTGAGTTTGAGATTTGGGACTTTAAAAATGTAACGCTGAGATGTAAGCTTAATTTTTCATTTGAAACGAAAAAATGAAAGATATTTTGATATTCTAGTTTTGGTACTAATTTAATCTTGAGGTTTCAGTTCTCGGAATTTGGAATCGGAAGATGTAGGTTTGAATTTTCCAAGTATGGGATTTATGGGTCTAGGTTAAGGCTTAATTTTTCATGTAAAAGTCAAAAACGAAAGGTCAGGGCTGATTTTCCAGATATTGAAACATCAAAGACTAATGCTAGGATTAGACATAAGTTTCTGCGTTTAGAAGTTCAAAATCTTAGGCTTGATTTTGAAAACGATGTCTACGTATAGTCTTAATATTCTAGGTTTAGTTAACTAATAAATTTGGTCATTATTTTGGGAGTGTTAATAATTACAGTTAACAGGTGTTATGGTTTTTATTGAGATATAGTTGAGTCAAAATATTCGTTTTGACGTCTTTATATTTTTAACATTTATCTAATTAAGAAGACATAGCATAATTTGTTACATAACATTTTAATGCATCTCAGGCGAAAACTTTAGATTATAAATTCTCGACGTTTGAAAACTTGACAGAGAACAGATACTCACTCGTATTCGATAATTTTGCACTGTTGTCAAGGGGATGGCCTGCCGAAATTGGAAAGGTTAGAAATTTGGAAGCTGGAATTGTGAATTCGTGGTTACGAATGTGTACTGAAATGGTTCATATCGAACACGCTCCCTCCTATTTACAGACCGTTAGCAATTTAGCTGTAATTTATGAGCTGATGTCTACACGTCAAGCTAGCGATGACAGAGTAATGAGAATAGCTGACTGAGACGAAGCGTCACGTGATAACTCTCTCTCCGTTAATACCCATTGGCTAATCCCACAGTATTCTGGAGCGGTCCTGCTCTTCCTTGAATAATACTCGGGAGAAGTGGTCCTCGACATATTTATGAGCATGCATTTTGTTCATCTGCCGTCTATAACAAACAACGAAACGTCGTCTATATTTAGACGCGAGACATTAACCCAGGATGAAGAAAAACTCAGCTTGCAGACTGAAGTGACAACTCAAGGCGTTTCACTTAACTTATCACCTCCGCAGCAGCGTTGGAATTAGAAACACTTCTTCCCGAGACAGCACCACTGCTTCCGAATGTGACTATATTTCCGCCTGTCGTGTAAATGAATTTTAAAAATAGTAGCTACCGTGTGATAGCTTTAAATCAGTCTTAAAAGTCTTGCGAAACGTTAGTTCAACGCGTAACTTGAAACGTATGTGAGGAATAAAAGAGAAGAAAAATGTTTACCTTTCTCTCTTTATCCCTGAAAACAAATTTTTTTATTATATATATTTTTAATGATGATTGTAAGCAATTTTTCGTCAGCACAGTCGGTTGTTTTATTTGTTACTAGCGGAAGTACCCGATGCCGGTCAAGTTCGATTGAGAGTAATGCATCTAACAACAGAAAGAACGATACCGCTGTAATCCTTTTCTAATAACGATGCAAAAAATATGATTCATAGTCATTACATTTTTCAGTCTGATGTGATATGGAACCCACGTAAAAAATTTCGATAGAAAAATAAGCTAATTCTCTCTCATTATATTAGCAACAATGGCACGCAGTTTTTAATGATTTTCGTCTTTCTAACCAAATGGTCGTATAAGCTCAAGTTATATCCAATATTTCACCTATATTCAATTTTAGTCGATTAAATGTGGCAAAGAATTTATCATAATTGATCAGAAATCAGTAACGCTAACAAACAAACATTCTTCTTTATATGCATAGATTTTGTAAAACTTACACATTTTTAATTAACAAACTCTACGGTTTGAAAGGCGAGCAGTAGCAACACTTTTCGAAATAAAGCATTTTTATCTCCAACGTCCGAGACTGTTGCCATTCGAAAAAATGAGTGCGCAAATTAGCGCTTTCAGAGTTTTTAATTAATATTTCGGCTGATTAAAGTCGTAGGAACAGTCGAATGGCTTCCCAAGAAATTTTTGGAATTGGGAATAATGTATTTAATGTTTGGCAATGCTATTTTTATTTCATTGTAAAACTTACAAATATTTTATTAACAAACTTCTAGGATTTTAAAGGAGCAGTGGCAACAACTTTCGAAATAAAGCAGATTTTTTTCTCCGGCTTGCGAGACTGTTGCCATTCGGAAAAATGAGGGCGAAAATTATCATTTTTCCGAGAGTTTTTAATTAATATCTCTAATTTTAGTTGAGTTTTTTTTTTTTTTTTTTTTTTTTAAAGTAAAGTCGATTTTTTCCAGGACCCAGAAAAGAATGGTAGAAAGTTTGGTAACGTAGCTATAGTAGTGACTGAGTTATTAGAGGACAAACCAACAAACTTTCTTCTTTATACATATAGATATAGATTTCTGCCAATGCATATAATGATGCAAGACGGGCCAGTATTTGTTACATTTTCAGCGGACCCGGACCACCAATATTCATGTGTGATTCACCAATATTCTCATTCCACCAATATTCCACCAATAATCCTAAATTAAACTCATTTTTATGAATGCTGATTCAGACGATAAAAATCGAATACTGTGGTTAATACAGTAATCGCTACAAATATTTCTTATTTGTGTACTATGTGGGTGAATCTTGGTGACAAAATAAAGCATAATTGCTGCCATATTTTTTACAAAACGGGAGGGGGCGTAAGCATTCATTTACACGCATTCAGTAACTTTTCTTATGAGAGAAATTTTCAGTTTTGCTGAAATACATCCTCGAGAAAGAGAATCCTGAAAATAACAAAGTCATCTGATCCGTCGACAATAAATTATTGCGAGTCTGAAGTTCTTAAAATTCGGTATTCCAGTCTTCAATTTAATTCAGACTTAAGTCAGCAGAAGTTTTAAACGAGTAGGATTTATTTGAGTAGTCTAAATTCTCACAAACTTTTAGAGAGAAGTACTTTTCCATCCTAGACATTCCAGAACGCTCGAGTAGTTTACATTCGCTGTAACTTTTATAAAATACTTCTCTTTCCAAAATGTTGCAAATAGTGCTTCTAGGTATGAATTGCTGGATTTTCAAATTTTCCACGAATCGTGTTTAATTCTCCTTCTACGATAACGATTGCAGAGAGAAGCTTTTCAGAGCTTAGTAGAAAACTTTTAGAGAACTGTTAGTTTACTCGCATTTTATAATTTGATTTCCAAACTAATCCATAAGCGTCTGAGAGTTAAAAGCATTAAATTTGAATTCTGTGATAGATGAAAAAAAAAACCGTATACGAATTGCATAATAACGTAGAATTACATATGATGGGATAAAAAGCAATGATATTTCATTTCTGTTAAATAGACTGACACGAATAAAAAAAAATGTATACAGAATTTTTGTTTTAAAAAAAAAGAGCTTTTAGATTTTATATTGCGCCCAAAGGGGAGTTTTTTTTAACATTTTGTGTGTTATTAAATATCATGCTCTTCGCATTTAAATCATAAAATTTAATTCAACAGCAGTATCACAAAATGTTTAAAAAGAGTATATCTTTAGAATTACCGATACACAGTCTCACGCGCTGGAGATAAAAATGTTTTTTCTGTACAACGTTGCCATTGCTCGCTTGGAAATCGTTGAGTATGTTAATCAAAAATTCGTTAAATTTTACAAAATGTGAAATAGATAATAAAACAAATTCTAAATATGGGCTTCCAGATGCCCATTTTCGAGTGGAGGACTACGTTATTCAAAATTTTACGTCTCTAGGTACCGCTGTTTTTTCATAGTGCGAGAAACAAACATACGCTCACGCAGATTCTTCATTATTTAATTTCTTTAAATGTAATGCAGGGCTCTAATATTTGGTGGCAACAATTTGAAAAGTAAAACGTCGTTTTATAGTGCACGACGTAATACGCCAAAACGAAATTAATAGCTCTTCTGGGCAAATTGCCCCTTTGGGCTAAGCTGGAGAAAAAAAAACTCCTCCCCTCCTCATGTGTAGATTCATAACGCTTTTCTTTTTCGCTTGTAAAATGTGTACTAATCGGTACCGATATTGTACGACTTGTACTATCAGTGTTCTAGAATTATTGTTGAGTTTCAGAAAATTTATTGAACGCATGAATTATCAGATATCTATGTATGAATTACCAAAATCTAATACTTCAAAAAGTATGAATAAATCATATTTTAATAAGCATAAATAAAAATATAAATGGTACTTTAATAAGTATATATAAAAATATAAATGGTACTTTAATAAGTATGAATAACCAAAATCAATAGCTGTTAATGTGTTCCAGTGTTTAAAACTCCCTCCCCCATCTTTTTGGAAAAACTTTGACTAATTTTCAGATTTTTTTTGTTTATCGCATCTTTTTCTTTCTATTTGAAAACACTGTGATCACTGCTTTTTATTAAATCAAAACTTTACTTCTTCTTTCAGAAAATGTCCCGTAATTAATGTGTTACGTGATTTGAAATATTTATACTTTTCAAAAATATTTTGTTTCTAAGTACGAAAATATAGAAGCACATGCAGTGGATTTAATTTTTAATTATTTTGAAATTTTGGTACATCTTTGCGCCTGTAAGTGCTATTTTTGTTGCCGAGTTTATGTCCTTTGACCGGGATAACATATTGACTGCCAATTTTCGCGAACAGAGCCGTAGTAGAATGGTAATTAATATCTTAACTAGTTTGCATCATGCTATCATTAATTCTTATTCAGTGCAGTCAATCCTTTCTAAGATAACGCCCACGATTCCTGATGATTTTTATCATCTGTGAAAAGCTTGAGAGGTGATGTTCAGTACCCATGTTATTTATATTCTCAGAGGTACTTATCATTTTCAGAGGTGGTCCATTACAGTCAGTCTTCTGTAAGACGACACCCACGATGTTGATAACTTTTTATAGTCTTTGGAAAAGTTCAATATCGATGTTTATTCATGTTTTTAAATACGCTGCTAATTTATAGATGTGGTTACCATGAGAGGATGTATTTTATTTTCACATTGATCGTATACATCGTCTACTGTTCTAACTTTGTGATTAGGTTCAGGTCTAGAAAAAAGCACGTTCCAGATCACTAATTCATGAAGCATAGCTGTTTGTAATGACATCATTGCTAATTCTACCATCATGTCGGATATTTTACTTGTTAAATTTTTTCCGCCTTCCTATACATCGCATCTTTGCGCTGGATAGCTAACTGCCAACCTTATTATGCTGCATTTACGTGCCTCATTGTTCGTATGTTTTATGACTATGAGAACTTACGGCCTGCAGCACGTTGAATGTCTCTCTTCCTTCATTTATTCGGAGTAGTAATTCGAAGCGACTCGCGTGCAATACAAATTTGCACACTCGAACCCCTTCGCGCAACTCACGCGAGTCCCACAGGACGTTGAGTCGGTCCATACCTTCGTTTGCCCACACCGGGCTAATGAAAGTTGACATTGCACATTAATGCGAGACCGCTGCGGGCAAACGGGGCTGTTTAATAGAAAGAGAGCTCGAAACCTTGGGAAAAGACACATTGCAGTAAGCCTACCAAAGTGACAACAAATCCCAGGGGTTCGGCAAAGGAACTGTGCTTGATGCAGTTTTGGCGAAATTGTTGGCTGTTCTAGCCCGAGGCCGAGGATTATGCGAGAGTTGAATGCGGTACGAAACCAAACGCTCTGGCGGCTGGCAAAAAAATTAAAATTTAATGTAATGCAGTCCAGATATATTCATCATATTTCCGCTTTGAGTATTCATGCTAATTTTTTCGGCCATGCTTTTAATATTTTAATGTGTTTTTTAAAATTGAGCTCGTTAGCTCGCTGTTGATGAAATTCTTCTCTGGATCCATTTCCTTTTAATTTTTTATATGCATATATATACATACGTTAAAAGGTGTAGTATAACGAGAAAGCTTGCGTCGAGAAATATATGTTCTGTGTTATGGCGGAGTCTAATCTTCTTTCATTTCTTTTGATTTGTGACCAAGACAAGCCATCCTTTATGTCCACACGCATTTTTTTCCTCTCTTCGTAGTTAGAGTAGGCTTTAATGTACATGTATAGGAATGAAGATTTATGATGACCTATGTGTTGACAGCTTAATATTTTTATATTGCGGCGTTAAAATGTGCTTAAAATAGCAATGAAAATAAAAATCTTCGTGCAGCCATAGTGGACTAAAATAAAAATTTTCTAAGAATAAATTTTATCTTTAAACTTCTTTGAAATAACGATGCGATTGTGAAATAGTTGAAAAAATACCTTTATTGCGTCAGTTATTTTGCCATTTCTCTTTTTGTCTTTATATCTGTAGTGGCATATATGCAAATCATAAATTGCATTAATTAAGTCTTCTTTAAAACACTTTAAAATTTGGTACCTTTTCTGCCTTTTTTATTCTCAATCGAAATAGTTACTTCGCGATTCATTTGCTTGTATCTATATCATAGTAAGCAAGGCAGCCATTTGAAATTCATTATTATATAAAAGAACACTAGGAATATATAGACTTGTTCAATAATGTTCAAGTGAAACCTTTGAATAACAGTATTTAATAGCTTCAATTCAATACTAATTCAGTAACAACTTCAATATTCAATAACAGTATTAAATAATAATAACTAATACTTTCATAACAATATGTAATACTTGTCCTTTTTTATGAAATTTTTACCCGCTGGTCCACGTCCGTCTTCCATCTTGACTGTTTATCTATTTGGATTTGAATATCTGTCCATTAGTTATATATATCTTCTTAAAATTTGCAGTTCTGTGTTGATAATAACGGGTTTGGGTACTTACGGAAAATCCCGTCGACCACAAGATGGTGCCAAACCGGAAAAAAAAACAAAAAACTATTTACTAAATGCAAGAAAAAAACGTTCTATTCTTATTTTTCTTTCAAATTTATTATATTATCATTATTTATATATAATTTTTTATTAAATATTTCCATTATTTTTTCTATAATATCGCCATATCGTTGCCATTAACACATTTTTTTGAGGCCGGTAAGATTCCATAACTTTGGAAATATTCAATAGCATTCTCTTCTGTAGTAGGCTGGTCTCAAATTTTAACTTTTTTTTCCCGAAAATGCGTGATAGAGGGAAAAAAAGGAGTCTTTAACCAAGAATAATAACTAACACATGTAATCAGGGTTACACCAAACCCAGCGTGTTTGAAGAAGAATTTTCCATTTTTGGTGAAAAATCCCGTAGTGTGCCTTCTTTTCCTTAATAGGCAAAAATGGTCGACGGGTTTTTAGGTAAGTACCTAGGTTTTATATTGGTAATTATTATTTTTTTATTTGATTATTTTTCAGTGTTAACTTTATCGAAAAGTGCTTTCTACCTAGCTGAACTTTAAAACAATATATCTAAATGTTGTGACTATTTTTCAAACTACATTAAAAAAAAAAAAAAATGTGGTTTTTATTCGAATAACGACTATTTATCTCGTAAGTAAATTTTAAAGGTGCATGTGAGACGTACTTCATTATCTCGTATGTGTAAGTTAAATCAAGCTGATATCTGTAGGTCGTATTCCGCTGTTCTTTGTCTAAAAGGATTTTCATAAGGATCATCCGGTTGCATATGTTATACGTGCTTTTTGCACGTTTACATGAAAATCTATGTTTATATTATTCGATATAAAACAATATTCTTGATGTGCATTACTGTATGTATCACCGTGATATTACATTTAAAACCCTGTTATCATTTTATTAGAAGGATAATTAATTAACACAACTTATGAATTTTTTGTTTTGTCGTTTTTATAGTCTGTTTTTAAACAAACAAAAAACGCAATGTGCAAACTATGTGTGAAAACGGAGTCATTAAATACAAAAACTCCCATTATTGTAAGTAATGTGCAGTACCAGGACGTCTGGGTCTATTACCTCTTCACATTGAGGCACCTTCCGGCCATTGCAGAGGATCATAACCCTGTGGGAACCTGTGACGTCATTCGATGATCTGGGGTTCCATATTGGGGGGGGGGTAATCTGGCATTAACCCATCAATCAGTAAAGGATTGAGTGCATCTACCCTTCTGGGTCGATTTTGTCACCTATTTATATTGGAAACAGATGGGACTCGGAAGTTATTAATTGAAGTATGTAATCGGGGCCGAGTGGAACTTTCAAAAACGGAAGTTCCCCCCGAATAATATGAATAAATTTTATTTTTCATTATTCTTTTTCATTTCGTATCCAGTAATCATTTTAGTGGATGTTTTGTATGCTGCGTTTAGTAATGTTGCTATCGACACTCGCTGTGTCGATAGCAAACTTTCGAATCTCATTTCACATAAAATTAAAATTTAAGGAAAGGAACTTTATCAGTGGTGCTTAGACATTTTATTAATCGTACACATCTCTGGACTTGTTTCGTAGAATTCCCTGAGAGCTTCCTAAAAGCGAATCCTTCGTTAGGTTCTTCTGATATTCTGTAGAATACTTTCAAAATGGCGCCGTTTAATATGAGATTTTACATTTTAGCTACAGAAAATAGCCCACAGATAGCAATGTGTGCCTTGTGCGTGTGTTTTTCATTTGTCTTTGAGCCCATAACAACAAAGAACCTTATTTGCATGAATATTTAATGATTGTTTTTCCGTAAAAACGCCCTACTTAAACCGTGTCTTTCTATATGGTCCCAGATTAGCATTTGAGCAACCTTTTAATGTAATTTTCCCCTTACCCGTTAAGATTTAAGTTAAAAGAGAGAGCATTCATTTTGTTCTACTCAAAATAGAATTAAATAAAACGATTTCATTTTTTATCTTTTATTATTTTGAAAGTTTGACTTACGACGTACGAAGCTTATACGCGTCAAATCGCCACAAGTGCATCTTCCGCCAGCTCCTGTAAAACGCCTATCCTAGTGTTACTTTAAGATAAGCACTTCAAGAGCGTCTTTTTCCTTCAAACAGTGCCTCCTAACCGTGGTAACTACAACTGCGGAAAAAGGCACATATTACGGTGGTAAAGAGAGGAAGGTCGCTACGACCTTGAAGTCCCGATTTTAAAACAACAGACTGTGGAATGTAGGATCGTTTTGTATGCGAGGTCGTCTCATATTGGGGGCAATGATGAAATATTAAGAAACTCTGAACAAAAATTGCAAAATTTACAGTCAGAAAATTCATTTTATTTCTGGTTACAGGAAAATAAGACACAGCTTTGAAAAATTGTACTACGTTTATAAGACGTATAATGACTTCTCTTAAAGAACAAAAGTTTTGAACAGCACATTTGCTTCTGGTTTTGACTACAAGAAAAAATTAAAATTTTAACTCAACCATAAAACAAAATATTGTATGTAATTTACGTCTGTAAACTTAATATAAAGCTTAACTTCATTGCAGTTATTCTGAAGCAGCAGGTTTAAAAATTATTCATTAGAAAAGAATTAATGCTTTCACACGAGTTATAAAATATTTGAAGGTAGTATTTATTGTTTTAGTTTTACTCTACTCTGAAAAGTTGTTTTCCGTTCTAAGCTGAAAACTCTGCAGAGAAACCTTGCTCTCTAATTTCTTATATTATTTTCAACACTTTGTATTTTTGTATAATAACGACTTTAAAGTGTCTTATCAAAACTTCGAATCTTAACTAGAAAATTATCTTGACCCTAGAAATTTCCAATGAAAATTATTGGTTGTTCCTCTTTTATTATATTAAAATATATCATTAATTTATTTTTATTAGCATCTTCATTTTCTCGTTAACTAACATAAAACAGTAATTCGCATACCGTCCCCTTTTCTGTGAGAACTACAGAGGGTGATATTTCTAGTAGATGGCGCCTGGAGCGTTTTCCCCTTTTCCGTGCTGCCAACCGTGCAAAGCGTACCTCTATCGACAACTCCTAATGAGATATTAATCATGTGGGAGCGATACTCTCAAATATAGTTATAACTAGGATCAGAGTTTTAACTCGGATCACTAGATTTTCCCGATTTGACACGTAATTAGCATTAGGCCCGTCTATGCCTGGAGTTGTGACACTGGGAAGCGGTTAAATTTGTGGGCTCGCCGCGACGACGATTGTTGATTAATGAATTCCCTGAAAAGATTTCATGTTTACTGTTGATCAATGTTTGGACTGAAATGTTGCAAGTCTTGAATCCTCCGGATAAACGTCGCCCGGAACGCATTTTGAATGATTGATTCCGTCATTATTGGGCATCGTGCAAGATGTTCAATTTGCGGCGTATGTTGCAAAGTGGTAATGCGATACGTCACAAACCACATTTGCTCGCTGTGCGTCTTCCTCCTCATTAACGCCTATGTCATTCGAAACTGGTTAAGGTACTAGTAGTTAGTACTAATTAGCATCTCATTTCGGAATTGTGTGGCCATTTAGTTCTGAAATTCTGACATTTTGTCGGGCATCATTCATTCTGAGACTTAACGATGATGTCGTCGATTGCAGCATAAACCGTATAACTGCGTGTTGTGTGATTCTTCTCGTGTGAATTACTGTCTTGGTCGTGTTAAAGGAGATGTTATTTCATTTTCGTAGTTAAGATTTATTAAGAAGTTCTTTCCGTTTGAAAATTTTTAAAATTTTATACTTTTTTCATAAAAGCTAAGTGTTTATACTTTCCAGATCTGGAATAAGTTTATAATTTATGTTGGCTTTATGTGTATTGAAATGAAAATTAATTAAATATAAACGTCTTTTGAAAAAAATCGCTTTCTTCAAGAGCAAATTATCATGCGCAGATTAAATTAGTCTACATATTCTAAGAGCGAACATCTGACGCTATCTATTGAGCAAAGTAAAAGAAAAAGAAAAATCTGAAATTTCAGGTTTTAAATTACGTCCAAAGGGGCGTTTTTTTAACATTTTGTGTGTTACCTTTATTTATTAAATATCATGTTCTTCGCACTTAAGCCATAAAATTCAGTTCAAGAGCAATATCGCAAAATGATTTTAAAATGAGCATATCTTTAGAATTTACGATACACAGTCTCGGCTGGAGACACAGATACAGGCTGGAGATAAAAATGTTTTTTCTGTACAACGTTGCCATTGCTCGCTTTGAAATCCTCGAGTTTGTTAATCAAAAATTCGTCAAAGTTTTACAAGATATGAAATCAATAACAAAACATTCCAAATTTCAAATGTGGGCTTCCAACTGCCCATATTCGGACGGAAACGTTCAATATTCAACATTTGATGGCGCTAGGTACCATTGTTTTATCACAATGCGAGAAAAATACATACATTTATGCAGATTCTTCATTATTTAATTTCTTTAATAGAGGGCGACAATATTTGGTGGCAACAATTTGAAAATTGAAACAATGCTTTTAGTGAGTCAACGCAAAATGCCAAAACGAAATTAATAGTCCTTCTGGACAAATTGCCCCTTTGGAATAAAAATGAAAAGTAAATTTGAGATAAAAATGACAAGCTGAGGATTAAGTTTTAACTAATTTTAAATTTTATGGCGATGAGTAAATTTTAAGGGCAATTTGAACCGCCAGTAGGCCAGCTGATAACGTCAGTGAACTCAGGCATTTTGCCAACATGCATATGCTGGTGAATGATATGCATGCATGGGGTTCTTGTGTTTTTTCTCAAATGTATTACAAATGCTACAGTGTCTCTTAGTTCTACCTCGCCAGTGATTGAGCGTATAATTAGTGACTTTACATTTCAGTTGATTTGATCTAGAAAAAAGAAGTTACTTTGTTATTACTTTAAACGACAAATGGCAAAATAAAGATTAAAATATCCTTTAGAGTTTTCTTTTTAATTCTTAAGTAATGTCATGCAAATATTTACAAAATGAGATAAGAAATAAGTATTGTTTTCCAAAGAATAAGTAAAGTAATTGATATTGCCTACTTCATTTAATGATATCAGTTCAAGTATTCCAAGCAAAACGGTATAAAGAATTAAAATAAATATCTTTTGCAATATTCGGCTGTTATTTTATTTCTGTACCTTGCTTTCGTTAAAAGAAAATAACGTAGCTTAAATTCTGCAGATTGGAAGGATTATGTAGTAATACGATTTAAGCAATTTTGAAAAAGAAAGGAAAAGATTCGTTGCATTAAATGAATAACATCATATAATACATGGAGTATTAATTTAGTTTAAGAAGAGTGAATTTCCTTTTTTTGTAGTGCGAAGCAAAGTTAATTTTCCTTAGCGTTAATTAGCAACAAATGTGAAATATAACAAATTAATTTTTGGGGGGTCTTTTGCCGTATTGGTTATAATAAAAGTAATGAAAGATACAATTGATTTATGCAGTGTAACGCGTTTTGTTTACTGTATTTTCGGAAGATGGAAACTAAAATGAGCTAGCAGCACATGCTGAGGCTGTTGTCTCAGCTGTTTAGTAATTTTATTATGACTAACATTAATTGGATTTTCTGTTTTATTTATTTGAGAATCTGGTTAAGGAACATAATAAAAGTACTGATCTGATTATGTCACTTAACAGGTATGTAGTAATTTACGCGTGTTTGTAAATATAGGCACATTTCAGAGTACGGGTTTTCCCTACTATCCGCAAGCGTTCTTGAAAAATCTGTCTTAAGCCAAAATGGCGTTACGCAAAGAAGAACGTTGTTAAAATCACTACCGCCATCTTTGTTTTCTGCCATTTAACTAGAATATTCTTGAATTACTTTTTGTGTGTGTGTGTGTTTGTATTTACGTAAGCACGTGTTTCATTTTCGTCATTTTCATTTTTCGCCGTTTTCTCTTTTTCATAAAAGCGAAAATCATTTTCGAATTTCTTTCATTAACTGAAAAAAGGCCCAATTTGCATACTTCCTTCTTGAAGTGCGGGATGAAAACAATGAAGAAATTCGTGAATGTTTTTCAGCGAAATGGTAAATAACAAAGGTGTCTCTCCTTCCGTTTACTGAAAAGTCTTTCATAAAATCGGGCATACATGTACATGTTGACTAAATTGCATACGTGATTAAATAAACAAATAAATAATCTATTTTGTAAAGTTATAAGATATTTTCTCCCTCTTTCCAGCATGCCTTTGTGGTGTAACGGTAACACAGCGCGTATTCGAGAGATCCAGTCCGAGTCCCGGCGAAAGCATTGCTTATTTTTCATATCTCCTGCTTCAAAATAATCTAATGATTCTACAGTGGCCTCCGAACTAAAAGGTGGGGGACAATAATCCGTTACCACCAAGATTTGGCGTTTGGGTCCCGTAATCCCCAGTCGCCTTTTAAAAGGGGAAGTGTATAAGGTATTTTCTCCCTCCTTCCCAGCATGCCAATCGCACGTATTCGAGAGGTCCAGGTTCGAGTTCCGATTCGAACCCTCATAAAGTTTTATTTCAAGTTTAAACTGGTAGTTTGGATTTTTATTGTAGCTGTGTCTTTCTGTGTCTGTCATCACTCAAATCAGCATAAAAAAGTTTGATTAAAGAGATGTGAGGTTAGCTGGTAATTTTAGCCTATGTCAACTTGTGTTACGCCATTGTTCTTTGTTTTCCGACACAATTAATTTTGAAGATTAAACTGGTGAAAAGCGTAACCGAATTTCCTATTAATAAATTTAATTCTAATCAACATTGTTATGTAAAGAAACTGGTGAGAGCTTCGGTTAATATATGATCCTTTTAGAGACTTAAAAATTGTGGTTAATTAGTTTTACGTGTGTACTTTTTGTTGCTGGTTAGCTTGTATTTGCGGCTTTTTTTCTTGCAGTCAGCAGACGATTTTAAGTTTTACCGATTATGTGTGTACAGTTCTGTAATTACCAATAAATATTTGTTATCGTTTTTATCCCTATTTATTCCAGTCATTTCACGTGATAAGAATATCTGCAGTTCAGTGCCTATAACTGCTTAAAAATAATAAATAAAATATATGAAAGATAAAAAAATTGAGGTATTAAAAACGAAAAGGAAAATTTCACGAATATTATGATTTTAAAATCCGAATTCTTACAACATATATTATTTTAATGCGATATTTTATTTTAACTGATTTCTTACATACAGTAAAAAACGAGTCGAATCTAAATTTAACTTGAAAAATTGAGAAAATACAAGCTCATTAAAAATATGCAAATTAATATTTTCTCATTTCAAAGAAATAAAATTCATTGCCTCAAACTAAATCGTAAAAGGATTACATATTAAACATTATTTTTATACATTATTCTTTTAAAGCATAAACTGGGAGAGGGAGAAAAAAAAAAGCATTTTCACCTTTCTTAAATTTTAATCCCTTATTTTTATCAAAAATGATTTATTGTTCGGTGAATAATAAATAAATTAAAAAAATATTTCTACGTTTTTATTTATGCTGATCTTGAAGATTATCATTTAATTACATCATTTCTTCATATCTCGCGGTTCGGGTCATTGTCACGAGATAATGATATTACAATAATTATATCCCTAATTACTAATTCTGAAGTTTTTATTTTAAGTAGGGGGGCGAAGGAATGAAAATTAGAGATTAAATCTTGAAATTGTCATTTGCTTGATTCCGAAAATGATTTAAAGAAAAAATGAATGAAGAGAAAACAAGAGATTTTGGAAATGTCCTTTCGATAATGATGAGCGAAATGGAGGGGGGGGGGGGGTTGCAATAAAAAAAAATGACAATGACCAAAAACACGATTTGAGGAAAAGCAAAGAAGGCAGGAGAGTAAAGGAATTTCATTCCAGGTGAAACATTAAAGTAGGGGTCGTCTGAAAGTTTCAAAATTGATCGCTTCAGGTTTGAGGTGAAAATGTTTGACAATCGGTATCATATTCGTAAGTCTTGTAAAATGATTTGATACATCGAAAGTCAGAGATTTTCATAACAAGTCACTTGATTTATTGTGGATATATATACTTTTTCCTCCCTTATTCTGTTTCGTAAGCAGCATATGCCTAGATATATGTGTATGGATGTGTTATCAGTGTATCCAATATATCTTTACGGCTGTTCTTCGATCTGTTTATGTCTACTTACAGTTTGTTGTTATTTTCGGTGCTTTCTTATCCGTGTTCTGTTTTATCTTGTGCTATTTCTTTTAGAACATGGGTTTCGAAATACATCTGGTTTCAAATGATGTTTATGCATGTCAGTAGTATTAAAGAGAAAGAAATGTTAGCTTCTTATTAAAAAGGCCACCGCTTAAACCTTTGACGACATTTCAAATTTTTATGTTACAGATTGGTCGTTTGCCAATTTTTGCAGCTAAATGTGGTTGCCGCTTTAATAAGGTAGTGTAAAAGAGTTTAATTATAATTGTATGAAAATATTGCGAATATTTATTGCACCATTATGTAAATATCAGTTGAGGGATCAATTTGAAATTTGGCACGTAAGTAAGCACGTAGCTAGGGAGAGTTGAATTAGGACATAAGCCATCAAACGTCTCGAATTTCAATCTTATTCCCGAATGAAAACGAAAATACTATTTAAGTAACGGCAACACTGAAATAACAAAATGTAAAATAAATATTTTAAATTATTGTGAGAATTTAATCGTTGCAAGTAATTAAAAGAAATCGGCAGTAAAATTGGGAAAGAATAATAATATTTAAAAAAAAATTTGAAATTTAAAAAAGTAATATTTAAAGTAATTTAAAATTAATATGAAAGTTATTCTAAAAAAGTATAAAGAATTCTAAAGGGTACATCAAATGCTTTCTTGACGAGCACCTAAGGCGATCAGCTCTGAGAGCAAATAAGTTCTCTCGATTAAGGCGGGAGACTCCTGATTTCTGATCACACTTCCGCCAACCCGATTTTTAGCATATTTCTCCCGACTTTCTCTTATTCTTAAAATTTCTCACGATTTTTATATAGCTTGACTTAATACCTCACTATTTGCCTTCCCCCCCCCAAGAAAAAAGTGATTTTTTTTTTGCGTTTGGAAGATCCGAAATGCATGTCCACAAAATATAAGCGTCAGGCTCTCCCAAAATAATAATAATAATAATAATAATAATAATAAACGCTTGACAAGGGACACATTTTCCGATTATTGTAATGTTATGAAGAACGAATATTTATATTTTTGTCTTTGGACCTTGACAAAGCTTTTTCTTTTTTTTTTGTGCGTTCTATTTTGCCATCATACGCTGTTCTTAACACAATTCCATAGTCAGAATTACATTAATTCGTGTTTTGCAATCAGTGATTAGTGATCTGGTTAATAAGTATTTAATGATTAAGGAAACTGATTAGAGTATTTTTCTATTATTAGAAGGTACAAGTAATAAAACTGCTTTTTTTTCTACGTGTAAGTAGTTTTGCATTTAAGAAATAATAACTGAACTTTCAAATATTATTTAGAACCATTTAAATTTAATTCATTATTAAAATATGTTTTCTTTCTACATATTTTTATTATTTAAAAAATCGTTTTGTCATTGAGAAAATTCTCCCACTTTCTTAAAAAAAAAAATCCTGATTTTTGACTGTCGTAGGTTGGCAAGTATGCCTTTATCTCTAAGGTAGAAAGTTCACTATATATGTTGTTTTTGCCAGTGTATCTTTGCCGACCTTACTACTACTATATTAACAGAACTGAGTAAAACAGAATTAATAGAAACGAAGAAATGTATTCTTTTGCAGATAGTTTTACAGTCTGTCATTCGTGATACAGAATTAAATATTACAAATAATAAATAGAATAAAAATATTTATTTTAGTAATTATAGTTTCATTTTAATGTGACACCACTGTTGAAGTTAAGTGGTGAAAGATAAACGAAAATAAAGCATTTTGAAATATATTTGATCGTTTTGAATTTTAAAATATGTAGAATTTCCTGTTTTATGGCAGGTCTTTGCTTCCTATTTCGGAGGCTTCTCAGCTGTCCACGTCAGCTGCTGTTCAATATACAGTATTTCGCATTTCGCTTTTGTAAATTATCATATAATCTAAAGAGTTGCTTATTCAGAAATGAGAAAGCATAATCATGATCATTATTAACTTTTGGCAACAGGATTCAACAACTGTCCGCTTTTCTTTTTCTACCAAACAGCGGTAATTTAAAATTTTCATAGTCATTGTCCCTCCTTCTGCGGTTAGTAAAAAAAATAAACAAACGAATAAAATTTAAAAAAAAGAAAAGAAAGAAAGAAGAAAAAATAAACGGTAAAGATACTACTTTAGATCCATTTGCATAAGTTCAAATGTACTTCGCTGGTGGATACGTTATCGGTTATAGTTAACATGCTGCGCGCGTTAATGTTTAAAGAAAATACCTGTTTTGCATTTTAGAGATGATTCCAGTCTTATTTGTTTTCTGCAACTGTGACTTAAGACTTCACGGTATATTTCCGGTTTTCTTTATGCAAGTTGACGACGATTTATAGCAATGGCCGTATCTGGTATTCGTGTACGGATTGTTAGATCGACTTCTTTGCCCAGAACGCGTTATTTCACGACAGTGAGTCTATTTTTTTTTCATAATATTTCGTTTTAGAGTTATATCATTTTTTTATGCGTGTGGTAATGATGATGGCGATGATGATGTAGTGTTAATGTCAGCAGTGCATGAGAATTCAAGTTTTCTGTTTATTTCTTTCATTCCGGACAGAAATGAAGGAAAGAAAAACTAAAAAGAATTTTCAGAGGCTTTGCTGTAATAGCCGAAGAAGTGTTGGTGTTCATTTTCGCCTGTCTTATAATCCTGCAGGTTAGAAGATTTTGTAGTATTCCGTAGACCTTCGAAGAAATATTTTTTTAAAATTTTTTTCCATTGGTGTTTTTATGGTTTTACGCATGTGTAATGTAAAAACGAGCCATTTTCACTTATGAATTCCTCTTCTTGTGTGCTTTGCTGTATTCAAATAATTAAACAAACCGTA
Source organism: Stegodyphus mimosarum (assembly GCA_000611955.2). Taxonomy (NCBI): domain Eukaryota; kingdom Metazoa; phylum Arthropoda; class Arachnida; order Araneae; family Eresidae; genus Stegodyphus; species Stegodyphus mimosarum. The sequence goes on from KK118438.1 coordinate 737,539, forward strand.
CGCTTTAAGATGAAATAACTAAGGCTGTTTTGAGGACTGATAATAGTAATTTATTGGAGTGACTGCACATGGTAATCATTCCAAAATTCACTGTTCGAGAATTTAAATTAATGAGGCTTGTAATGATGCAATTTGACCTTGTCTCTGACCCGTCAAACTTTACGTACTTAAACACGAATGTTTGCTTTTTCTTCATTTATAGTTATATACATATATTTACTTTAGTCTTTGATATATATATTCTACGTAGGTTATTGTTTTAAATAAATGATGTTCAGCATCGATGTTTATTTATGTTCTAAGAAACACTGTTTGGTCTTGTTTCTGCTCCTTGAGAACGAGAAACCTCATTTGAATGTCCTTAAATGTACAGCGATTCTAAGAAATGAACGTCAAACAAAAATTTCATTTTTTCCTAATTTGAAATTTCAAATTGACGTGTTCTTTTCTTTCTAAACATTTTCAGTAATGACAGATGTCTTTGTAATCTGATAAGGTATTTCTGAGAATGTGCGTGTGCGTGTATTTACAACTTGAAATTTAATTAATGAACATCTAATCAATGAAAAGATGAGTAATTTTTCCAATCCATCAAAACTGAAGTTTTTTAATTTATAAGCATCAAGAGACATCTTAAATTTCTCTTAAATGAAAATCTGATTTACGGGATTTTTTTATGTGCTGTTTAAAGCGTATAAAGTTTCTTAAATTTTTCGATTTATCAAAGTCGAGGTAAGTGGATTAATTTTTAAACAGCCCCCCTCCGTTTGTTACCCATCTGTATCTTCAGGCGAAAACGACATGGTGGCAAGAGTAAATTGTGGAGGCTGCTGGCGGAAAATGTAAACGCGTCCAGTGCCAAAAGATTGATATCTCACTCGGAAATGCAAATGAAACGAAAGGTAAAAACACAACCACAACTTCGACTTTTCTGCCAAGCCTCCCAACACACCCCCTTCTTAGGGAACAAACAAAAAATAACTTTTGCTGTTGTCGGGGCAGGGGAAGGGAAGGAAAATAAATAAAAGTACTCGACGAGCGCAGATTTCGAAATACGTTTCCAAGATAAAAGTGCATTTCGTCCGAATGAGATGATAAAACACGGAATTCTTCCCCCACCCTGTTTCTCCCTCCCTTTTCTTTCCCACCTTCCTTGTTCTCTAAACTAATGGGACACTTTTTTTTAATACATAACTTTGAGACGTCGTCTTTATCACCATTATATAAATGTATATTTTTTAAAATATAGTATTCGCTGGGGGCGCTGCTAGTGTTCGAAACATCTTTCGCGGAGAAAATTGTTCTTACCCCTTTATGTGACAGCCTGAAGCTACTAAAATAACAATGTCTTATGTATTATGTGTGTATATCTTCTTGTTTTATCAAGAATGTTTGTGCTTTTCATGTATTTTGGTATCTCTTTTTAGACATTATAGCTCGCAGTAAATTCTGTCATATTAATATTCTTCTCGTAAAAATTTTTCATTGCGTATCACAGGAAATTTTTTTTGAAATGATGATCTTTATTTTTATTTATTTATTTATTTTTTGGCATTTAGCTGTTAATAGCTTTATAATAGTATTAGCTTTATAATAGCTGTATAATAGTAACAATTTTATACCCTCCTGTCATTTAACTAAGTCCTCCTTCTCTTCCAAGATACGTAACTTTTTTTATAATTCGTACTAAAGGAGTTCAGAAGAAAAATTGCCAGACATTTTCATTCTTGAAAAAGCTGTTAAATAAGGGAAATATAATTTTGCATTCTGCATTTTGTTTATAAACGCAGTTACATACTATATTTTTCATGGAAAATAGTAAATATCTGCGAAATAATGAAATGTAAAATACTTAAAAAACATTTAAAAAAAATCAGAATACGGACTAACATCTCAAAGAAGAATTCACCGTTAAAAATTCCTGAAAAATTGCAATACAGTGTGATTTTTTTATTGAATTTTCAGTTCAACACCTGAAATTCGTGCTAAAATAGTCGTGATCACGTGGAGATAACGACCTGTATCACGTGGAGAAAGAATCTGGTCAAGAAAAATTTTAATTATTCAAGACGTAGTTGTGTACTATCCCTCCCCTTAATTGGCTGGCTATAAATATGTAGCTTAGGGGAGTGGAAACAATAACTGCTGATTTCAGATGTTAAAAATTTGCATTTTAAAAAACTCCGATTATGGTCCAGCGCCCTGAAAAAGAAATCACTATTAAAAAAGTAAATATATATAAAAAATTATGTAATTTTCTTTATACAAAAAGTAAAGGCCTGTTATTTCCAATTCATAAAGCTAAATCTTTATGCCTCTGCATAAAATTAAATTTCAAATGAAAAAAAATATCCCCCCCCCCTCGTAAAACGGTAGAAATAGAAAATGTTAAACTAAAATGTTCAATTCAAACAATAATATACTTTGCTAACAACTTTAATTCCTTTACTGTATTAATGAAAATTTTTGTAATAACTTAACTAATACTAATGCATTTCTCTAGTATAGTCTAGTCCTGTGTATTTTAAATATGAAAATTGTTATACTGTAATGTTGTGAGAAGTAAGCAAAATTCTGATGCGGAGAATTTAAAAAAATTAAATAATAAATTCAGTCATTTTGAATAGAAAGAACACTTTGAAGCAATCGTGCGATAACAGTTCAGCGTATTTCCACGTAATGGTAATGAATGAATTCGAAATGCAGTGAGAATTAACAAATTGTGGTACAAGGTTGCGGAAACAACCGAACGTAGTTGCCAAAATAGAACCTATAATTGTTTTGATGCATTATTTTCACAGAATTCTAGGTCGTAAAATAGCGCAGTATCTGCAAAACGGAGTAACACAAAGATGCCAGCAATTGATTCGAAAGTTATAGGAAAATTACATGAATTAATTTCCAGGAAACTAGAAAAAGGAAACAAACTTACGAATACATTTTTCTTTGAACAAATGAGAAATCGTTGGTTCTTAGCGGTAGCTATTTTTCGTTTCAGAATGTATTCTTTGCAGTGCTAGGTTTTTACCCAATACATTTAAATGATTTTCTTTTTCTTTACCAGTAATTAAAGTACGAAGGAAAAAGAAAACATGTCTTGGAAAATACTCAATAAAAGTAGCAGATATTTTCTCCACCAGTGATACGTTGCTGTTGTTCTTTTTTTATTTATTTAATTGGAAATCATTTTGAAGTGAAAGGTAATTTATATGCTAATGAACCAACGGGAGCGAGTGCATCATGGGTGACAAATCGCGCCCGTTGCCATATCCCCGCAGGAGAACTTTGGCAGCTTTGACGATTTTATTTTTGTTGCTGCTTCTGTTAGGAGGTCTTCTGTATTATATAGATGTATCCTTAGAAAGTGCCCATCCAACCATAAAAGCGTATTTCGAGACTATTTGCCTGGAAAGATATATAAGAACGAAAGGAAAAGTACGGTTGATGGCCGACGGATTATACATCATTCAGCAAATACAAATTTCATGCTATCTCTTCTTCATTGTTTAATGTCGTCAGCAATTCACCAGACTTCATTTTTTCCCTCACTTTTTCTTTTCCATCCTTCTTTGATAGCTTCCTGGAGCACGAACAATTGCTTTTTAATGTAGTATTAGCTTACTTTGTCTAGAAAATATCATAAATACGGGTAATTTTTCTCTCACACATTTCGTAGGTGATTTTCTAGTTTAATATTTGTCAGTCAGATTTGTTCCTGCTCAAATGGTTTACAGATTTTATTCGGATTTTTTTATGGGAGGGGGGGTGAATTATCCGAAAATATGGGGTAGTGAATTTTTCATTTTGATCATGTTGATGGCTACATTTTAGTTCAAAGGGACTCATCTCTGAAGGACTATTATTTTCGTTTTGCAATTTTGCGTCGGAAACATTAAATGTCGGTTCACTTTTCAAACTGTTGCCACCAAATATGGCAGCCCTGTGTTATATTTAAAGAAATTAAATAATGAAGAATGTGCATAAATGTATGTATGTTTCTCGCATCGTGATAAAACGACGGTACCTAAGCCATCGAGTTTTGAATGACGTAATCCTGCTGCGAATATGGGCATCTGGAAGCCCAAATTTGTAATTTGTTTTATTATCGATTTCATATTTTGTAAAATTTTAACGAATTTTTTATTAACAAACTCAAGGATTTCAAAACGAGCAGTGGCAGCGTTGTACAGAAAAAACAGTTTATCTCCAGCGTGTGAAACTGTGTATAGGAAATTCTAAAGATATGCTCAATTTAAAATTATTTTGCGATATTGTTCTTTAACTGAATTTTATGGTTTAAGTGCAAAGAACATGATATTTAATAAATAAAGCTAACGCACAAAATGTTAAAAAAACGCCCCTTTGGACGTAATTTAAAATCTGAAATCTTTCCCATTTTCTTTTCTTTTTTTCTTTTTTCAATTTCACTCATATAGTGAAGTACTAAATTCTTCTAAGATTGGCTAAAAAAGTTGAGAAACAAACTAAATTTAATTTTTTTTTGGTAAATTTCACGCATTCGAAAGTTTTTAAATAAATAATCTCTTTAACTAACTAGAATAAAGTTCGACTGCAAAAATTGGGAGACGTTCTAATACTACTCTTAGAAGTTTTTGAAATATATTAATATTGAGTATTATAGGGCCATAAAACTGAAAATTTTCAATATAGACGTCTAATATTCTTCCCCATTGGTACTTATGTAGCAGCGCCATCAGTCTAGAAATTTTTCAAAGAGTCCTGTACGAATTTTTTACATCTAATACAATGTGGCCAGCGTACCGTTGGCTGTAAGCATATTATTTTCCTGTAGCAGTTCCATTCGATCAGGAAATATTTCGAGAAGATCTCCACGAATTTTTACATCTAACACAATTTTCTGGTATTTCTAGTGGCTTACTGTTGGCTGTAAAGATAGTATTTTCATGTAGCAGTTCTGTGCAGTCTGAAAATATTTCAAGAACTCCTCCATGAATTGTTACATATAGTTCAGTCTTCTGATGCGGCTGATGTCAGGGTTAAGCAGTACTGGGCTAATGTGCCGTTGGCTGTAAACTTAGCAATGGTGTGCAGGATTTCCGTGTTTGATTTGCGGGGAGTGTTTTATATGATGCAATTGATTGAGTTCGCCATCGTACAGTTAACTGTAAACGTAATATTTTTAAGCAGCGGCTTCTTGCAGTCTGAAAAGTATTTCAAGGGTTCCTCCAAGAACTATCGCATCTAATATATTTCACAAGTCTGGCTAGCATACCGTTGGCTGTAAGCTTTGTATTTTCTTCCAGGGGTTCCGTGTAATCTGAAAAATATTTCAAGACTTCATTGCAAACGAAAAATTGTAAGAAATGGCGAATTAACTTTAGGTCCCGCTGG
>KK118438.1:742982-754778 GCA_000611955.2 Stegodyphus mimosarum
CTGCTGAATTGCATAAGAAAACTCTGGCTAAATTTCAATAAATTTAAATTATCCATCTTTGAGTAGGTACATTGTCTGCTTCCAGGGATCCTTTAGGTTGTTTGAATAGAAATATATTGGCTTCTTAAACAGGAAATCCAAGAAATAATTTATTGAACCGTATATAGTAACATAATTGTCGCCTTTATTTGCTGTTATCCAGGAACTCATAACATTACATCATAGTAAAAGTATTAGTGTCTTTTAGCTGAAGTATATCTTTTACTGGAGGGGGGAGAATATATTTATATCCTGGCTGTATTATCTAGTGCATTTGACCCTCAAATGGGCTGGATGTACAGATGGCAGTTTTTATCTCAGAAGAACATGCGTGCAGGTCTGCGTACAGTAAGGAGATCTCTCCCTCCTCCTCTACTTACGTCTTTCTGATGACTTTTAATCTGATGGCCGTCGTAAAAAAACAGTCGCAATACTCGAGTGTCATCTTGCCCTCGTAAATAGACTGTCATTTTGATAAAGCTTCAAAGTTTGACGTGAAGTGCGGTGATGGATTTGAAAAGAAGTTGCTCAGTCGTATCGTTCTGGTTTTCGTATCCCGTTCTCCCCCTTTTTCCTAAACTCCAAACACTAAAAAAAAAAAAAAAGTTTTATCGGTTCTGGTAGGTTTTGGAGACTGATATAGTAAAAATAAATAAATAGAGAGAAGAGAAAGAGGGAAAATCTGATTAAGTCTTATCAATTGGTTCATGTTAAGTAATTTACGTCTCAATTCCTAGCTTTTGTGGTAATATTCGTAAATTATATACACCGCAACAATTATTACAGTTCTTCATTTGTTTACAGCTCGTTTCTTTGTTTATTTCTAAATTAAAAAACATAAATTTCATTCAAGCGCTGTTATTCAGCGCCCTCTATCTTGTTAGTTTGTGATTTCGTAACATAACTATAGGATTTATACTGTTACCAATTTTTTATAATGCGAGTCCGAAGAGAGTGAAGTTGCCCTGGAAAAATATTATTGGGGCTGATCCGTTTAACATTCAGGTAGAGCTGAAGAGGGGTTTGGCGATTAATTTTTTCGCCGAATTTGGCGAGAAATCGCCAGAAGTCGTCAAGCGTCTTAATCGCTGTATAACTGTAATTGGTGTGATCGCTTTATGTAATTGTAACTATATATGCCTTCCAGCAATTTCGAGAAATCGAAGGTACTGGAAATTTTTCGGCGGCCAGGAGAAAACTATGCAAAGCCAGAGAGAGCCTCAGTGTTGAATTCGGAGCATTGAGAGATCTCCGTGTGAGCTTCGCTCGTTGGATACGCTTTGCGCTACATTGTGTTTAACGTTCTTAGTAGTTTAAAGTGATAATTACTGATTGTACTTTGATATTGAGAAGAGCTGTGCGAGTGCTTTTGTGAAAAGTTCCAGAACAGTAAGGTGTTTCTTTTCAGAAAATAAACTTTATCAAGCTCTCATTGGTTCTGTGTGCATTCAATGGATTATGAACCTGTATGCACGTAAGAATGTTTAGTGTCTTCGAACATCCTATACATTCGAGTAATTTATTACAAATATAAAATTTAGAGCAAATATGTACTTCACATTTAGCTGCGACTGAGGACTCCAAAATGATGCATACTAGTAGATGTAAGGTTTTTTAATTATAGTTCAACCGCCTCATCCAGACCATAAGCGGAAACATGCATGCGCCATTCGGACCAAATTATTCTCAAAATAGGGTGGAAGGATGGGGACTTTCTTTCCATCGAGCATATAAATTCTCTATTTCCCGAGAAGATAAGACTTTCATGTGACGTTTCACGTCGCAACAAGTAATAACGCCACTTTTAGACGAGTCTATGTGTTTTGGCGGAATGCCAGCCAAGGTTGCGTTTGAGACGGTCGAACTGTATCGTATTTACTCGCGTAATAGTCGCACCCAAGTTTTGAAGCAGAAAAAGTCATCAAAAGTGTACAATATTGTGTAATAGATTTCCCCGCATAATAGTGGAACCTAGCCTTTCACAATGAAAAACTGGCCAAAAAAATGCAACTGTTACGCGAGTAAACACGGTGTAATAGGTAATACGGTATTTTTGTGGTAATTCTTTCGTGTAACATTTGTCTCTTCCATCGTTTTTCTCAAAATGCAAATTATCATGAGTTTAAAATAGTGAGCTAATGTGTAAAATAACAGATCTTAGGCAATGCACCTGTAAAGCAGTTGTATTTTGTGAGTCGTACACCTGTATGGCGATTTCTTTCTGGTGAGTGATTTTCTGAATATGTTAGCCATTGGGACTAGTTTAGTTTGCTTTATATCTGCTTAAGGAAGAGATGTCTTCGTGGATGACATTTTAAGGGAAACTGGCTGGTATACACGTTTTATTTGATGAAAACCACGAAAATACCCATGCAGCCAGCCCGTTCGCTGGATTCGAACCTCGGACCGAACTACCAGTATTCAGCGACTTACCGCTCGGCCGCTGGTGGCCCGTTGAAGCTAGAAGTTGCCGGGTAGCTGGAACTAGGCTGATCAGTATAGAAAATTTCTTGTTGTCAGTGCCGTCTTTACAGCATGATAGTAGGATAGGCCAGATGGATAAACCAGTATGCTGGGACCCCCCATGAAAACAACTCGCGTAAATGAAATATAAACGGATTTAGCTTGATGCAAATTCCGGAGGCCTCATGCGTTAAGACATCCTTGCTTGTCGTATTATACATGTTTAGAAGCAAATAATTGTGGATAAATTTCGTTAATTTTTAGTTGTATTTAAAAGGCTAGGTATTAATAAAGGTTTTTGTTAAGTTTTGCACTTATTCTCTGACCTTCTAGACTTTGTCGAAAATACGGGAAGGTTAAACAAGGTGTAGTTTAAGAGTTAATTATGTTTAAGTTATATAACAAAAAAATATGTATAAATGATAAAGTAAATATTTGGTACTTGTTCGTATATTGTTGTGTTTGCTATATTGTTTGCAGAAGACTCTACTATAATTATTGTTTAACGAAAGTCAAATAGGAAAAGTCATTACTTTGTTTTGGTTGACCTTTGTTACCTTAAAGTCCTCCTCAACCCAGACTTCCTAAATGCGAGGAAAGACGGGGAAAAAACTAAAATAAATGTTATTAAGGAAGGAAAAACGACATTCGCGCTTATGAGAAAAGTGTTAGGGGGGGAAGGGGGAATTCATTAGAACTTCTTGCATTATTATTTTTTTAATTTATATTTTATCATTATTACTTTTTTCCTCTTTTTTCACTTAAACTCCGATCTTAAGTAAAGAATAATAATAGTATCGAATGAAAAAAATTTCTCTCTCTTTTTTTTAATATTTTTTTTATTAAATAAGAGAAATGTATGGAAAGAAATTTAAAGCAAATGAGGAAAATGGAGATAAAAAAAAATGGAAATCTTTCGCGCATTTTGAAAAGATCTGCCGCTTTCGGAATCAATATAAAACTCATCTTTCGGAGTTCTTTAAGCTTTTTTTTTTTTTAATGAGTCCCGATGGTATTGATAAAGTAATTAACTTCACCGATTTTATGATGTTCTGATTTTATTTAGTTTTCTTACTTTCGGGTTTTTTTTACTTTAGTTTCTTTTATGAAAGTTAAACTCCTTCTGGGAAATAGCTCCGGTTTCTGTAGTTTATGAGGATAATGTTAAAAAAAATTGTATTAGAAAAAACATTGACTATTCGTATTAATGGGGGGGGGAGTTAAAATCTTTGGGTAGCCCTGCAGCTTATATAATAATCAAGATCTGGGAATAATTTCACGTGAGATGTATAGTTTCAATGTTATTGCTGTGTAGCATGCTGTAAATTGTAATACTGCGTGTTTAGCACTTTTCGCTGCAAATTAATTCATTCCAGAAAAACTTTCGCTTTTTGTGCTGCATGATTTTATTTCTTGTGATAAGTACAACATTCTCTCTCTATATATATTTCTTATTAAATTTTAAATGTAAAGCAAGTTTATTGAGCTTTTCAAAGGAACAAGATTTTTTTAGGGGAGGGGTGAGGATTAATAAACCTTTAAAAAAGAGGAGAGGGAAAAGATGACGCTTAGAAAGATTACGAAACATATTTCCATAAATAAAATTTTTCATTTATCTCATTTTTTTTCCACATTTTTAAAACCATATTTATGAGTCTAGATCGAAAATAACATATACCTAAGTATCTTTAAAATAACGGAGAATGTTTACCTCTAAACTCTTGTGCTAGTATTTCTGATCATGATTCATCGACTAGTTACCGCCCACCACCGCATTTTAACTTAGGCCTCAAAGTGTTCCACAAGTAAGAAGAGTGTTAAATTAACTGTGCCGTTACCGAGATTTGAACCACGTGCTTTCCAATTTGCTAACTGGATGTGTTAACCATTTACACCGCAACAGCACGCACGGGGAAGTGCGTTTTATAGCTATAGGTCATTAAAGAAAGAAAATGCTTCCCCCATAATATAAAAAATAACTCTATGGCTGTCTATAAAAGGTGGCGCAGATCCTGCGAATCTCAGTCAGCCATTCCAACGGAAGTTTGAAGGCACAGATCATTGTCTGTTTAGTTAAATAATCACATACTTCTCTTTGTTTTATTGGATAATCAACAGATGCCAGTGACAGATACAGCGTATAAAAAACTGAACTGAATATGAGTTTAAGCTTTGAAATTATCTGCAAAAATTCACTAAAACTTATGCTAGTTATGAGGCCAAAGTTCTTCTCTAGTGGAATTTAGAATAGCAACAAAATAGTCGTCTTTTTTGTGAATTAGGAGCATAAATTCCTCTAAATACGAATTTAAGTGGCATCACGCTCTTGCTCTGTGTTTTTTTACTGCGTCATTTTGCCGAAGCTTACAATCATGCAATGTTTTAAATATGCGTACCAGTATAACTAGCCAGTTAGTCAGGCAGTTTCTGAAAATAGGCCATTGCTTGCTGTTCGACAGAAGGCAGGACCAACGTTTTAATCATTATTTTTTCAAAATGCGAAAGAAAAACAGAGAAATAGCGGTTGACTTATATTCCTTCTTTATAAAAACTAAATTGATTTACTAAGGATCGCGATTATGTAAAATCAAAGGTTTATGATCGTATGAGTCTGTTAAGACGTCACCATAGTTTTTTTGGGGGGAAGGGAGTCGACACTAATGGACGGCAAAATATGTAAGTACTTAACCTTTCGGCTAGAAGAAGAATACGAACGCTATTCTCCAACTGAACTAGAAATCTCTTAATTAAAAGGAGATGTAGAAAATTTTCATTTAAAAAAAAATTATAATTTATATTACAGCATATATGTGTGCATGTGCACGTGTTTTTTGGCGTTTAACACCACCTAAGCACCTAAATAATTAGCTCATTTCTTCTAAGAAGAAGGGCGTGAAACAAAAGCAGCGCATCAGAGAAACGGTTAAAAAAATAGCGGAGAATGTCATGGTTAGAACGAAATTCCGGGATCTAAAAATCAGTACCGAACGTGCAAAGAATTCTTTCGTAGAATAAAGTGTTTAAAGAGGGGGTCGGAGATTTGATAGGGAGGGTAAAAGAATAGGGCTTACGCTATAAACGTCGTGGTTGAAGAAATAACACATGCCAGTGAATTTGTTACTTAGAGAAAAAGTACGGCAGATAAAAAGAATAAACAAAATAAAATAAAAATAATCAAAGAAGAGAGAGAAAAGATTCGTAGAACTAAAATAGAGCAAAATATATTCTGGTCTTTATGCAAATGGTAGCCTATGCTCAGGTATGTTTTGGAATACATAATAAGCCTAGATTTGAACAAAAAGGTAGAAGAGGGTAAAAAGATTTTGTTTCTGATGCTACCTTCCTATTTTTCCCTTTTACCGCTTCCGTTTACAATTTCTCAGTTATCAGCTACCCATAAATGTAAGATCTTCTGCCCGTATCTGGTCGTTGGATTTTATCGTTTTTCTGACGCTTGATAAATAAATAATTTTGTAGAAAAGGTATTGATTGGAATTTATATTTTTTGAATGTTTCGAAATAATGAAAAATGCACGCTGCTAATTTCCAAACGTGTTATTTTCACATTCAGAATCTTCGGGATGGGGCATCTTATGAGCTTAGTGTATATATGCTCTCGATCTTTATGTACAACGATTGTATATTTTACATTCATGGAATAATGGTAACTCTTCTTGAAATATGATAGAGTGAGAAAAAAATGTGCATAAAGCTATATGTTAGCAATAATACAGGAATTAATGAAAACTGGTATACTACATATGATTGGTGGTAAGGCTTTAGGTACGCCTGAAGTGTTGAACTGTATTACACGCTATCATCTTTTATTCTGTTACATTTTATTATCTTGGATTTTTAAGAGTTTTACTTTAAAGAAACTCGTAAAAAATAAACTTTTTTAAGTTTGCAGAATAAAAGTCTAAGCAAATGTATTTTTATTTTCCAGAAGTTGTTTCAATACCTAGTTGATTTTCCTTTCCCTGGATAAAAAGGCTTAGCTATTCCATATTTTTTCTAGATAATTGCTGCCAGTCACAATCCATTTCGCTAAATGATATAGTCACTGTTCTTAGCACTTGCGAAACTCTTATCTAGTAATATCTGTACTGCTCTGAACATATCATCTAGCTAATCACGAATTGTTCCGCTTACCTTATATTTCTTAATTCTCACTGCGCTTTATTAGTACCTTAATTTGTAAGAAGAGCCGGTAATCAGTTGGTGCGATAGGAAGATGAGGATGGTACTTGAACCATTGATTCATGATGTTTCAGCAATCCAAAATATCTTGGATCATGGGTGTTACAAACAAGAGAGCCGCTGTTTGAAGAATTGAATTGACAGCAGTAGTCGCTACATTGAAAATAATCAAGTAACTAAACTTTCCTGTGAGGAAAAGGCTGATGCCAAGTTAGAGACGGAGGATGATGCTTGAGCTGTTGATTCGTGAAGTTCCGCCGTATGTGAAAGTGGATTGACCACAGTAGGAGTTATGATGTAAAATATCAACTAATGAAACTTTTTAAAGAGGAAAAGGCTGAACGCAGTATCTATGTATTCTTTTGCAATTAAATGGAGTCTTAGATGCCCTCTTATATTTCACCTTCCAGTGACATTTTACCTGTAGCTAAAGCGACCGGATACTCCAGGGTGTAGGGCACTGCCAAAATCCAGCGCGTTGCCCCCTTTCTTCATGATATGTACCGTATTCTGAAAACATTCTCAGATTTTGTAAATAATCGATGCGAAATTTTCTGTATCCGTTCCATGTAGTTATGGAGATTTATTCAATAATCTGGTGCACTTCAAATGTACGTTTTGGGGACAGGGAGAAAGGCCGAATTTTAAGCCAATGTAAGGACTGCATAAGCATGCTAAGCACACCTAGGAATTCACAGCGCGAAATTTTTGTTTTTATGAAGGAAAAACGGTATTGTGAGGACTAAAGTTTGGCTTTTGTGTCTGCTAAAGTATGGATGTAGTTTTGTATTCCTAATCAGTATTCGTGAGCTGTAAGGAAGTCGAGCATTTAAAGGAAAACGGCTTACAAAGTAATTTTGGGTTCTCTGTTTTACCTGAATGTTTAGTTATTTTGTTTAATGAAATATTGATGGAATAGGGGTAATAAAGGTTAATTGTTTAAAATAATGATATTATGCCTGTCACTTACACTCGTTTCTCTTTTTTTTGGGGGGGAGGACGGAAGTAAGTTAACAAAATTAACTTCTGGGATTGCCTTCGGAATATTCTAATCACTTTACCTGTAATTTTTATGCTTCAGAATAACAAATAATTGCGCGTATATCTGTTTGTGTTTTTAAAAATTAATTCATTCAAACATCTTACGTGAAAATGCATGAATGCACGAAGCATTCTTCACCACTTCTGCATTGTAATGGAAATGGTAGAAATGCTAATAACACTTTTATGGATCCATTAATTTTAATTTGAACATCCGCTGGGAGGCAAAGGAGGAGAAGATGCAAAATAAAAGTCATTCTTCGCGACGATATAATAAATTCCGTGAAGAGTAAGCAGTTGGCGTACGTAACGTCAGGCATAGATCCTGACAGACGACTACAGCTGGAACGAGCGGTAACGTTTTCTGGAATGGAAAATGCTCGAGAATTGGACAATGGCTTTTGGGCATGGAGTTTCATCCGTGATTATGCATTTAATGATGACACGCAAGATAGTTCAGTCGTCTGAAATGGAAAAAGAAGGGGGGGGGTGAAAGGAGTGGTGGGGATGGACTACAAAAAGACACCAACAATGGAGCAGAGGAGCGGCAAGAAGCCATCAGTATGGAGTTGAGATGTATGATGTTGGTATCTTGTGCAGGTCAGTCGCCTCGAGGTCGAAGGGTTGGTAAAAAGGCAGAAATAACTTTTGTTGAAATCTTTGAATGTATTTTATGTGCTTTTTTCAGAGGTTGGTTTTGGATTGATATTTTATCTTGATATGTTCGGTATTAAGGTGCAGGCAAACTGTTGTAACTCATAAAAAGTGCTAAAATTTCTTTAATGTACCTTTTTTTTTTAAGGTTCAGAAAGGGAGGGGCGATTTTTAAAAGTATATTTGTTTTGATTGAGATCTTTCTTTGGTTTTTACTTGTAACTTTCATTCTCCTATCAATTTCTGAAAACATATTGTTGATTGTGTAAATATTTACGAGAGCAGATTTTTCAAAACATCGCTGAAATCATTTCTGTTTTCTCTCGCAAGGGCGAGGCAGTCGTGTATGAGGAGCGTAAAATTTGTGTTATTATTTATTTTTCTTAATCGAAAGATTGTTATCATTTCTTGAACCTGAATTCGTCATAAGGTAAAAAACAAAAATATTTTGCTTGATAAAATTTGCAAATTTTTTTCCCCTTCCCGTCTCATTAAAATAAGGGGGGAACTATGTCTGTAGGCTCTGAGTATTGATAGAGTTTGTGCGAAGTCTGCGCCAGTGTAGGATTGCCTTTTTGTCTAGTAATGAAGTACTATAATCTCTTTTTATTCGTTTGTCTTAAACGTTAATTTTAGGTCCACTAGTGACCTGATGTGTAGGACAGTCGAACACTGATAGTTCTGCGCGAATTTGAATGCAAACGGGCATGTTGCATTGATATTTTCATTGTTTACTGTATATACAGCTTAAACATGAAAGGGAGAGAGAGAGAGTTTCTGGCAAAAAGTTTTCCATGAAGGCATCCTTCAAGTGCTTTTCCCTAATCAAATAAACAAACATTAAATATATAACGTTCAGAACAGAATTAGTAAGGTCTGTTTCAAGTTCAGCATTTGTATTTACAAAACTTCTAGTGCTACTGTTTTCATACTGCTGATTCGCTTATATGACGTTTCAGGAAATAGCTGATTCTCAGAATGTTGCCTTTCGACATGGCGTAAGACCTTTAATTTAGCTTTCAAATTATAACTATATTTGCTTAACAAATTAACTGATTTATGAGCAATAAACTTACTTTTTAACAATCTTTGACTTCATTTTTTGTTTAAAAAATGGGGTCCTCCCATCCCTCTCCCCTTCCACCACAGGATAGGACTTTCGGCTCGCCGCATATTTAGAGTGCCCCCATGCCGCAAGGACACTATGCATTTATAAACATCTATATCTTCTCCGGGATTTGAATTCGGGCCCTTTGGTACCGCAGTAGGCTTATACCGTCTGGGCGACCCTTTTCGCTTATTAATGGATGACCCCTTAATGATTAGAATGCGCTGAAGAAACCTTGATGTATATAGTATATACTGTTCACTTGAGTACTTAATATTAAAATTTATGCAGTATGTATTGATTATTTTAAATATATCATATGCAAAATTTTTTTCTGTGCTGCATTTCTCTGTATTTGTTTTAAAATGATTTTGAAGTAATAAATTCAAATATATCTGAATTTGGAATTTGGCGTGAGAAAAACTAAGGAAGATTGCTTACATATAGGCAATCTTTAAATATCTGAAGCTAGGGCTCTTCAACCAAGTGGTCAAGAATATTTTAAGTTCCTTCCGAAACGGGAGGGGGGTGGCTGTTCTTTGAGGTCGTTCATCTCCCACGAAAACAGTCCTTTTGGCATGTGATAAGGAGGAAAAGAGAATAAATAGTTCCTGAATGACAAAGACTTGCCTCTGATGAGAAGCTACCTTATTCTCAGAATTATCCCTTTTAACTTGGCAGTGAAAAGAAATAAAGTAATCGCGCCGAGGAATTGTATAAAAATGCTACCCTCTCCTCTAACACTCCTCGGGGGGGGGGTGAAGAAAATGCATCAATAAAAAAAATCTCAAGAAGCTATTAGCGCAAAAACGTTCTTTGTCCGCTTTAAAAACTGCCTCTTGATGTCTTAAGTGAAGTGGTTTTACTATTACGCATGCGTAGTGGTTCGCAGGGCGTGGGACATTAACGTGGTTAGGCGGGACTTCCTCAAATTTAGGGGGTGGTCAACAAATTAATATAGTAAGTCATATTAATTATTCTTCATTCTTAATATTGTAGAGATACTCATCTCCATAGAGATGCAAGAATTTTAAGCAGTAATGGCGCTAAACCATTTCTGGGTGGAACCGTATCAAAATATACGTTTTCGTTACGCTACAATGCATTTATTACCTATGCGATTTGCCAGGTGCTGCCATTATGGGAAATCTGAGAGCTTTAATTTATTCTTCACGCTGCCCTGCAAGTAACTAGTTTGTACTTAAATGCATGAAATTACACTTTTACCTTCGTACATTGTAATCACGAAAGATTTCGGTTATCATATTTCAACGGAAATATCCATTTTTGTAGTTCCGGAATACGTTTTGACTATTCTTTTTTGAGTCTCATCAATACGTAGGAACAGACAGAATGAAGGACTCTTATTCCAAAACGAATTCCCAATTTTTTTTTTCCGTGACGTCTGTAGGTACGTATATATGTATCTGGCACAACTCAGAAATGGTTAGCCTTAGAACGTTGAAATTTTGTAAATGGGATTGCTGTATATCTTGTTGTGCACCTTTTTTTTTTATTATTGCAGTCGGAAGTATCATACGTATATGTACATACATATATTTAAAAAAAAATTAAATGTTAATAGTTTATTTTATATATATAATACTTGCGCTAAAGCTGCAAAGTAATAAAATAATAATTTATTTTCTAGTAGATTATTTAATATATTATCATCTTTCAAAATAATAGTTAGAATTCTGCGAATTGAACTAACTCATTAGCATATTTAAAATGGATTTATTAAAATTTAAAATGAAATAGTTAAGAGGCTACATACATACATAGTTAAAAGCGAATATGTAACCGACAAACTAAGTAGTTATCATCATTGACCGGAAATTAGTTGATTTTTCAAGGGGAACAAACTAGCTTCTGATGAATTAGCAATAATTAATAGAAGCGAAGGTGTCTCGTCTTTTTCTCAAGTGAGAATAAAGATTAAAAAAGCGGTTTAGTAAGACTGAATTAAAATTATTCGTAATGTTAATTAAAAATCAGTAAGTAATTGGCGGGTCTATCAAACTTTAAATGCAATCTTCAAATTGGAATATATAATTCTAACAAGAGTGAGTTTAATATTCTTATTCGAAAAAATTGCTTCCCGACACTTTCGCCTTTGATCATATTAAAATAATGAAAATTTGTTAGAAGAACTAAACAAAGAAGAACAAGTGTACAAAAATTTTCTTATTTCATTTTAATAATTCTATTATAAATATGCTAATGAGTTAATTCAATTCATAGAATTCTAACTATTGTTTTCAAAGCAGATAATATATTAAATAATCTAC
>KK118438.1:754822-796930 GCA_000611955.2 Stegodyphus mimosarum
TCGGCCTTTATTTTCTCACTCGTTGGTCGCAGACATGTACGGAGTAACTAATTGTAGAAGAGTTTTAAATGACTGCAAAATCAGATTTAAAATAATAATAAATGACTGCAAAATCAGATTTAAAATAATAATAATAATAATTTTGGACAAATAGCGAAATCTCAGTGCGGTGTCCCGGCTTCTACTCTTATATTTGGTAAAAATTTTATACTTATTATGACGAATAAAAACGCAAGAAATTTTGACACCCGTACGGCAAAAATTGACTGCAATATTTAATTTTAAGATTTTCAATTGTTGATGTCCTTTTCAACTTGTTTTAAGGGATCGCTTAATTAAGTTAGAATAATTCGAGGAAATAAATTTAAATGAAGTACGGAAAAAAAAGTGTGTATAAATTTAATAGGCAGTACAAGGAAGTCATGTGGTGTCCACATCAGATTTTTTTAAAAGATTTTATTATGTGGATTTTTAATTTGTAATTTGCTTACTAGATGGCGTTCTGCTTTGAAATCTGAATGAGTCCGATTTTGAACGGTTTTTATGGAAGAGGTTTATACTTAGCACTATAGGGAAATAAACAGTGGAATTTTGGGACATTCACGCAAGATGCATTGTCACTTCACATTGCTTCTTTCCTTACTCTTAGCTTTTAGATAAAGTAAAGCAATAAGATGTCACTTCAGTACGAACTGTCATCCAGATCTCCAGATCCGAAATTCTGAGACTTAAAGATTATGTGGCTACATGAAGTCACGGGAATGCTTATTATTTAGCGTCGTTTGCAAAGTAGAAAAATGTTATGTTTCGGCATTAATTAATCATTTCTTTAGAAATGCTCTGACTGCTACCATGTTTAGTAATTATTTTTAGTTGTTTTGCTTTCTTCCATTTATGAAACGCCTTCTGTTGAGCATATCGGTAATAAATATATTTACACGTTTAAGAGAAGGAGTGCGATTTTCTGCGTTTTAAATTCTTTTTCTCTAAGTCCAACAGTGTGGCAGTTAAACGATTAATACTGTGCTAATATAAGGTAGCATCAGATGATGTGAAAAACGGAAAAACTATGCTCATTTCTAACTTCAAGTCCGAAAAATAAAGACAATAAAAGCGAACAAATGAGATATAAATTAACTTTCAGATCAAAAGAACATCCACTTAAGCATTCTTTGCGTAAGAAACTGCAATTTGCATAGCTCTAACAGAAAGCTATGTTTGATATTTTGCATCGTCTTATTACATACAAACTTTTTTGTTCTTACAAGTGGCAACACAGCAGTTCTTTTTCTGGCATCGAACATCACGTTTCCAGAAGAGGGTTATTCCTTTTAAAATAATGAATAATACGCCAGTAAAAGCCACGACTTCAATTAACATTCCACACAAAAGCGATGAGTACCAACATAATAAGCACCTTTTCTGTCTAATAGTCTCTGTTTGATTGCTTTTGTGACATATCTCACTGCAATTTCACTGAAAAGGTCCCTGTGTGGATACACTGCGAGAACCGGTTATTTCAATTCTACTGCTATCTAGTATTTATCTTTTTCTTCAAAGACGCGCGCTTTTGAAATTAAAGGGGCTTGCTCAGAGCTCAGTTAAAAATAAGATATTATTCTTTTTTTCTTTTCTGTATTTTTAATAGACGTATACATAAGAGGAAAGGAATTCCCATTACAGTTGAAAAAAATTCGCCATTTTTATTCTCTTATTCAGCACTTACGGTTTAAAAAAAAAGGGCAAAGAAACTTATATTTTAATTACTGCACGTTGTCGGAACTTGAAAGCATTATTATAATGTTTTAAGCCTACTTTTATTACTTTGTTTGACATTGTAAGAAAAAGGGAAAAAATTCATCATAGTCCTCTTACTATCTGCATGTGTAATTTATTTTAATTATCTTCTTTATTGCTTTTATTTACATTAGTAAGTCGGAAAAAATTCTGTCGTGGTTTTTAGTTTTCGATTTTTTTTAATCGTAATTAGTGATGAATTCTGTTTAAATGAATTAATCTTGGTTTGAATCATAGAAATTCATACCATGATTAATTCATTCCATTTAAAAATCGTGATTCCATTATTTTTAAAAAGGAATGTCACTCATTAATGTGGGTAATGAGTCAGTAGATAGATTGACTGCACGACTTTGTATGTATACATAAGTATGTAATAAAAATTATAACTTTAATTAATTTTTAAAGACTTTTCAATTCAACTTAATTGGAAGACTACTTTCCAAAGCTAGCGCCGCATTCATTCCTTTAATGTCTAAATATTTTTATTTATCCTGTATCTCTTTAAAGTAGAACTCAGTATCCGAAGTAACTGATCCACAGCCTTTTCTTATATTTGGATTATTTATTTATTTATATATTTATTTTTTAGTGGGCCAAATACGTAATTATTGTAATGCGAATAAGGTAATTTTATTTCTCTTTTTTCCGCTCGTAAACCCTTCTTGCACACAATGCTGAAATTCTAAATTTCGAAATTCATACATATTAGCATAAATAATTGCTTGTAGCATTATTCAGTATAAATTTCTTAAATGTATGGAGGAAACTAAAAAAATAAAAAGGTTAGTGAATAAATGTGCTGTTAAAGGGAGAAAAAAAAGGGTTTGAACGTATTTAACGAGGTCTAAAAAATTAGCAAAACCATCATTTAAGTTTAAGGAAAAAAATTAAAATGTCATTTTAGTTGCAAAACGAGGAGAATTCGATAGAAATATTAAATGCCTTTCTCTTTCATTTGCAGACAATTTTTCTCTTGCTTCAGCTAAGAACTTTCACAGTTTTATAAGAGAAAAGTGTGCATTAAAAGGGAAAAAAATATTGCAGAATTAGCTTCAAATCACCCTAATTATACGAAAGGAAAAGAAAAAGGTTACATTTTTCACACTTTTCTAATAAACGTTTATCAAATATTATCTCTAGTTTTTTATTGCATCAGTACTTTTCTATTTTTGAAAGATTCATATTCTCACTAAAGAAGGAAATTTTTTGATACTTTCGTATTCGCAATTAATTAATTGTCATTTTAAACGGAAAACATGCCTTGGAAATTATTTGTTTCTATTTTGTTCGCCTTTTTTTTTAACTTCAACCGCCAAAATGATATTCAATCTCGAGATGAACTGTGAGAAACATTTTAATTTCAGTCATTACTTTAATGCGTTTTTATTTATTTATTTATTACGCTTCTTTTTCTGAGTAGAAATTAATTCTTTCAGTTTATTTTATTTAATGCATTTTTTTTCCTTCTTTAAATTTTTCTCCTTATACGTTGAATACATATATTTTTACACAGTTTGAGAATTCTTATAAGAAAAATGCTTCAGCTCCTATGATTAAGTTTCTGGAAATGTTTTCATCATTTTCTGAAAATTTATATCTTAGATCAAAATTAAATATTTCTTTTTTATTGAGCTGCGCGCAGAAATAGAAATAAAAAAACTTTTTTTATTAGATTCGTCTTTGAATTAATTACGTAAAAAATTATTTTAATTACCATAACATTCACTTCTGTACAGTGCGAAAAAATGTGAAAGCACCATATCTTTATTTGCCAGGGCAATTTTTAAAATGTCTTTATTATTTCAATGGGCAAATACAGATAATTTATGTAGATAACTTTTCTCCTACATTATTAAATCATTTAAAAATACTCTTAATTTTGGAATTATCTTCCCACATTAAAAAGAATATATACACATTTCAGTATTAATTGCCTTTGTGTTGTCATGCACTATTTTGGACTGAAAGAACAGTTGCTGAGTAGTTGCGGTTAAAAATAGCGACGTGGTTCTGATGAAGAATTTGGAAAGAATCGAATTCTGACTGAATAAAGGCAGCTGTTTCTACATATTAAGCAAATAATTATGTAAACTAGATCTGTATTAATAAATCCAGATAATGAAGAAAATAGCTATCACAGGAGAACAAAAAGTTTCAAAAATGAAATTTTCAAGCTTTCAGTTTTTATATTACGCCCAAAGGGGCGTTTTAACGTTTTGTGTGTTACCTTTATTTATTAAATATCATGTTCTTCGCACTTAAACCATAAAATTCAGTTCAAGAGCAATATCGCAAAATTAATTTTAAATTGAGCATATCTTTAGAGTTTCCGATACACAGTTTCCTCGCTGGAGATAAAATTGTTTTTACGTATAGTGCTGCCATTCCTCGCTTTGAAATCATTGAGTTTGTTATCAAAAGTTCGTTAAAGTTTTACAAAATATGAAATAGATAATAAAACAAATTACAAATTTGGGCTTCCATATGCCCATATTCGGGTGGAGACGTACTTTATTCAAAAATTTGATGGCTCTAGGTACCGTTGTTTTATCACAGAGCGAGAAACATGCATACATTTATGCAGATTCTTCATTATTTAATGTCTTTAAATGTAATACAGGGCTCTGATATTTGGTAGCAACAATTTAAAAAGTGATTCGCCGTTTATAGTGAATCCACGCAAAATTCCAAAACGAAATTAATAGTCCTTCTTGGCAAATTGCCTCTTTGGGCTAAAAAATTCGCGTCTGTCCATCGCGCTTAGTCGCTTTAATCGTAAATGTAATCGCCTGCGTGAAGATTCGAATGTCATTAAAGGTTTCTTGCAGTGACCGCTTTAACAGAGAAGTAACCAAAATTTGTCAAATCCTTCAGCTTTTAAAGTAACATCTATGCGGAATTTCGGTTAGTGTTTGTATTGACAGTAATGTGCTGGCGTAATTTTTTAGCTTCGCATCTTTTGCGATTCTCGGCGATTCCGACTTTTGCGAGCCGGGCGATTTCTTTAATCGCCCCGTCGAAATATATTTAAAAAAAATACAGCTGCCACTCATCAAGTGACGAAACTTTTTGTGCTATAAAATTTATTATTAACATAACATTAAGAATTATATATATATATATATATTTTTTTTAAACTTAATAAAATTCTAGTGAAATTAAATGGCAACATGAATATAATGAATTTTTCTTCAGTACTCTCAGAATCATTTTAAAAATGACATTAAAATAAAGAAAACACCAGTAAAAAGAAAGAAATACGCAGACGATTGTAACTGTTATGAAGTTATAGAATTTCAGAATATCAATAACTTCATTTTTGATGCATATGATTGCATAAAGGTAAAAGCGTGACACATTAAAATTTGGTAGAAATTTAAGTTTGACTGCATTATATTATTTATTTTGCACTGGGTGTATGCAAAACAACCCAAATCATCATCTTTATTGCATTTTTCTTGGCATTGCATTGCCAAGAAAAGAAGCCTTAATTCTTTTCCAAATTAAATACAGAATCTATATCCTTATGAATTAGTTTATTTATTTATTTGTGTTTAAGGAAAGCAATGAAAACTTTGTTATAGTCAAGTGAAATTCTATCGATTTAGAATTCAGCCAAGACAGAATGAAGTATTTAAAATACTTATCCCGACCATTCGCCATTTTTAAAATGGCGTGTTTTAGTCAATCTGACTGAAACCGAACTAAATAAATAGGGACAGTTTTAATTGAGTTAAGAGAGAAGGAATAAAGGCCATCTGCTTCTGGTTCACGTGAAAGTTAAAACTACTGCTCCCATGTTGTTGTCGCTTGAACTCCGCTACATTTAATTCTCGTAATTATCGCTAATTGGGTAGAGGTCTTAACTTCAAAAGATTTCTCTGATGCTTGTCCTTCCGTTTTACTGAACACTGGAACTAAGTTCTTCATTCATACTGAATTGTGTTTAGAGTATTTGTTATTATTTATTGTGACTGCTTCTTTTTTCAGCACCATTTCGTAAGTATTAGTTACGAGTATTTATATATTTTCAGAACTAATTAAATGACCTTATTGTATTTTGCATTAGACATGGTATCGATTGAATGAAGGAAGTCGTGCATGTAAAGTAAGCTTGTAATCTTAAAAATATCTCAGACAAATAAAGTTTGGCTGAAGGGCGGGCCTTTTTAAAAACTATTTCTTAATGGTAAGGGGCGTGGCTTTTATGTTAAATTGTTTTTCAATGGCTGGAGGTGGAGCTTGTTTGTAATGGTAAAGCTGGTGCAAATGAATGCTTGATTAAACTAAATTAGATGCAAATTGTTTGTAATTTTTGTTTATTTTGATACTATTTCCGATTAATTTTATAAATATCTTTCCTTCTATTATTGTAACGTCGAAAAAATAATTCTTCCAACTTTTATATATGTGTTACGGGAAAAGTCATTTACATATTTTTTTTTAGTTTAGCTTTATATATACAGTTTTGGAAAATGATGTATAAGTGAATGCTTAATCATTTTTATTTTGTAAAGACATACATATTTTAAAAGGATTTGAAATTTTCTATCACTTACTGAAATTTAAAGATAATTCACAAAGAGTTTTACAAATTACAAAGAGTTTATACAATTGCAGTTTTCTTTTTTTGGGGGGGGGAGAACTAGTTGTATTTTGTAGAATTCTTTGTAAATTGTCTTTAAATTTTTATGCATGATAGAAGCTTTGCTATTTATATTTGCAGAATTTGCAGAGCCTGAAGTTTTTGTACAAAATCTTCACCAACCAATTGGCTGAAGAATGACGAGATTGCATCCCAAGCGTCTTAAATGGGAAGAAAAAACACGCATCTATTACCCAAAGCAGAGTTGAATACGAATTGAAAATATCTTGCATATTATTTTTTCTTAATCGTATTTTTCCCGTGAAAGGATGTTTTTCTATATTAAGTTTAAATGTTTTATTACTGATATATTAGATTGTTTGTTCTGAATTTCTGAACTCGTGAAAGCTTTTAACCATTCTCTCTGAGATGCATCATCGCATATTGTAAAGATCCACCTACCCATCCCAACCCTAAAAAGGGAAGAAGATTAGGTGAATATGTACAATTAAAAATTTCTGGTTTAAGTAACGTTGTCGTTAAAAGGCTAAGTAGCTCCATGTAAACGTTTTCAGATAATATTTAGAAAGATTATAACCGTTTGTTTTTCAGAAGAATTTTTTTTTTCGTGTATGTGTGTGTGAGAGTTGGAAAGAGAACAAACTGGAGTTAAAAAAATGTTGTTACTTCAAGAAGAAATATATATTTGGTATTTTTCTGTCAAAATTGTTACTCTTATCTTACTTTGAATCACTTCTGGAAATATTTGGTTAAAGCCTTTCTCTCTGTAAATATTTGTATGTGTGGCTTTCACTTCTCAAAAAAGTATAAAAATTACTAGTATTAAACTCTGGCTGTTTTTTTTTAATGCATATATTCTCTGAACTCACACAAAACTTTTTTTTTTTTTTTTTTTATTTCTCAAAAGTCCCGGAACTAGTTTCAATTTCCGTTTATTTTCCACCATAGAGTAGAATCTTCCAAGTGGAAAATAATAAAAGAAAATTGTGCAAATCATTCTCTTTTGCAAACGTGGAGGGGGCTTACGGTTAGGAAGAAAGAAAAAGGGGAAAAAATACTTGGGGGAGGGAAGTGCCTCTCTTTTTCCGTTTTCGATGAAACGTTTTTCGTCTTCTATCCTATCGTCTGCAGTTTTTCTCTTTTCGAATTCGTAATTCTTAGTTGAGCTTACTGGCTCTGCTATTCTGTCATTTATTTATTTATTTAATTTTTTATTTTATTTCATTTATTTTTCTTATTCCCACGAATTTCATTCTGTCGACCAGAATGTTTCAGAAGCCACCAATAAAACAACCAGGAAAAAAAAAGGCGAGAAAAAATTCCCCCCTCTTAGTCAGCGGTTTAATTAAACCGGAGAGTTAACAGAAAAGAACACGATTCTTATTTCGTTTGGTTGGGGCTATCCAGTCTATATGTTTTATTTTCGATTTTATTTCTCTTGGAAAGTGCTGTAAGGAAGGTCGTTAAAAGACATTCGCTGCTTTCAAATTCTTCGATACGTTTCTTACATTAACAACTGGGTTCGCAAACTTAACAATCATACATTTTCCAGTTGCTCTTTTTTTTTTTAATTTTGCCTGCAAAATACGTGATAGTCGATACTTTGCAATTTTATTCTTAATTCTTAGTCAGTAGCATCTTTCAAAAGGTGTGTGCTTTTTTTTAAACTATATAATTTTGTTTTGAATCTGGAAAGATAGAATTGCTTGAATTTTTTTTTCAACGAGAATATATTTTGAGAAATGCGTAAGCGAAACCTATGTTTTTCTATTATATTTAAATTTTTATTCTGTTTGTTCACTTTGGGAATAATTTCAGTACGACTTCGAATTGCTTTTCAAATACACGACGATTACTACTGTATGCGCAGACGAAACAAATATGTGCTATGAAAAGAATGTTATGCATGCTGTCTGCATCGAAAGTATTCGAAAGCCTACTTTTTATACTATGTTGATGTTGGAATTAAAAATGTTTCAATCAAATCAGTAAGAACACGAAATATATTGTATATATACAGTTTTGATGTTTTTTAATTCATGTTAAGGGAATGTTCACTAGTACAAAGTAAAGCAATTCTTTTACGCAATTTCATGTTAATTGTTGTGTTATTGTTTTGAACGCATACGAAATTTTTAACTAAAGTAAAACTATTACTGTTTTAAACGTGTGTTTAAAACGAATTCCTTTTGATATTTTTGGGGAAAAAAATTTTCGGGTATTTTAATTTTGGTTTCTATAAATATGTATTCATTCCAATTCTAGACTACAAAAACGTGTTTTAAAAAAGTAAGAAGATATATGTTTCTTTAGTATATTCTTATATTAGAGTAATATAACTCCATTTCGAATTTAAAATTATTATATCATTGTACCGTATAATTGGAGTAAAAAACTCTTTTATATGTTTTTATTCAAGTTTCTAGAAGTTTTTCCGCCTATATAATTTTTATTGCTAATGTCAAAATCATTGCGTTACGTATGTGAAAATTTTAGTGTGAACTTTCTTTTTAATAAATTTCTTTTCTAGAAAAATCTGAAAAATTGTACTTCTTTTTTACAAAATTATGTTTTCAATAGTTAAAAAATTCTTCTGGTTCTTCTCTTTTGCTGTCTTTCGTTTACTGTTTTCACAATAGAATAAAATAATTTCGGGAAAGTTTTCAAGTTTCTTTGTCATTTTATTGTGCAGTTGATATCTAAAAGGTATTTTTTTGTTTCTGCAAGTTTTTTCATTCGAATTTCTGGAATACCTTTTAAGTAAGAGTTTTCTTCTTGCATTCACTTTTTTCATTTAATAATTATATTTTAGAAGAGTTTGATATAGAATCCTGTTCTGAGTTGCTGAATTTCGTTTCCAAAATTAAAAATTAGTCTGAGTTTTCGATTTTGTTCACTCCTATGACTTTTCACAGAATAAAATTGCTTTATTTTGGATTTCACATTTCTACATTCTATAACAGCTGCACATTCGCAGAACATTGTTCTTTGAAAAGCTTCTGAATCAGATGTCAAGAAAATCCGTATTATAATTATTATTATTCAAATTGTCTTTTTTCTCTATTTAAATTTTTCTTATTGCTTTTCCTCTTAATCCGTTACATCTTTTTTTAGAAATATATGGGAAAATATTAATTTACTGGTTTACAGAATTAAAATATCAAATATTTATAAAATATTTTCGATTCTTCGACTTTCCAATGCTCTACAATAGTGGGGAAAGGAGATTATTCTATTTCGAAGTATTTAAATAAGTATTTTATGCGACTGTTGGTAGTAGATATTTGCATGAAAATGCAACTAAATGAAAACCTCTCTGAATTCTAAATCGTCTGAAATTTTACATTTAAATTCCTAATCCTTCTGAAAAAGCTTAACATTTCCCCCTTTACTTAAGTTGTCTATTAGGTTTACATATCATGGTTAAATAATAATAAGAAAATAAAAAATTGACCTGAATGGTATATAAGCCATGTTATCTTGGAATTAAAAATTAGTTTAAGCAAGCGTAGCCTAGGGCGTAAAACCCATTAATATATTCATTAAAGATTGTTTCTTGGAACTCAGATTCGCTTAAATTAATGTCAATTACATAACTAATCGACCTTTTTCATTTCTTTGAGATAGAGAAGGAACTTAATGACGGGTGGCCATTATGATCTTTGTATGTAATCCATTGTCATTGAGGTATGAAATTTATTCATAATTTGTCTTCGATTATCAGTAATTTCTGTGCGCTTTAGAAGTGAGTCACGTGCGTAAAATAATTACAAGGTATTCTGCTATTATTATGTATGTTGTGTTTTGTGTTTCGAGTTTATTTTGCTTATGTCAGAGGTGAGGAAACTCGCTTTGTTTGCCCATGCGAATCCAGAATGGTTCTTGTTTGAGTTTTGTTATTTTTGCTGTTGTCGTATGCGGGGGTAAAAAATATAGTGCTGGAAATTTTAAAGAAGAAATTTTCTCAAAATATATATAAAATAAGTAAATTTAAAATAAAACAATAATATTCCCCCCAAAATTAAAAAAATAATTACAAAGGTCAAAATTTACTAAGGCTCAGTTTTAAATCGGCTTGCCAAACTTCGCTCGGTATTTTAATTTAATTGGTTATTAACATTCATCAAGTTAATTTCAGGTAATTGAAAACGACAGTTGGTTTGCTTTAAGTAAATATTATTCTGAAATATCATTTAATGAAAATGCTTAATCATTTGTTCTTTAGGATCAATATATGACTAATTTTTGATGAATGTAGTTTTGATATAATGTTCTGGGTTAAAATAGTAACACAAAATGAGAAATAATTAAGTCGAAATAACTTGTTAGCATGTTTGAGTCAAATGTAATCAACTTATAAATTTATATTAATTAAGTGTTGAAATCTAATTAGTAATTTCATTCTACAAATAGTACCATATGTTGAAGGAATGAACGATATTAACTCATTAAGATTGTTAATTAACTCGATATTAACTCATAAGGTCATATGTAGTACGATTTATCACGCTTCAAAGTAGAATTGTTATAACCGATAGTTAAAGCCAATAAATTATTTTTAACATGTAAATTTTAAAATTTTAAATTTAAATAACTTTCGCTTTGTTTATTATTTTGGTACAGTTGTGAATGTCCGTAATACTTAAAGTAATAATCGAAAGATCATAATTTAAATTACTTAACTTCATTCGTATAGCTATTGCTGTATGTTCATTTAAACATTTCCGTTATTAACGTTTTAAAATATTGCAAAATGGATATAACATATATTAAGTGTATTTTAATTTATGTCTGTTAGATAAATAATTAAAAAAAGTAAAACAAAGATTTAATTTATTAAGAAGTGCATTTATTGCTTTTATATTGCTCAGTTTGTTAAGGAATTGACTCATTATTTAAATTGAGTTTGAAAATTAACTATGGTTGAGATTATAACGTAACTATGGTTGAGATACGATTATAACGTAACAAATGTAAATAGTAAAAAAAAAAATTTTGGGAGAAGTTTGAAAGAACGTTTCTAACGTCAAAAATAAACAAGATGTTGACATTCTTGTATTGGAGACTGCTTTTAAAGGACATGGGTAACATAAAAAGTAATATGTAAAATGCCATTTGGATAGTTTTACTGTTGAACTGATGTACCCTTAAGCATTGTAGTGCTTTGCCGCAAATGCATTGTCACAAATGCATTGTCACAAATGCATAGCAATTGAGAAGCTTTCTATCCACTTATCTTTCCGTTTAAGTGATGGCAGGAACTTTGAATTTAATATGCATTTTATGGGAGATACTGCACCTTACAGTGTTCCGCTTTGATCTCCAGATCTTTTGGTAAAACACATTTCGCCTCAGTCGATATCAGTTATATATTAGGCCTAGTAAATCTCTCGAAAGGTTGCGAAAACAGAAGCGTAATAAAAATAATCACAAATGGCAAGAATCACGGAGAAGATAACATAAGAATACTTTATAAATATCTTGATCTAGGACTATATCAAGCTTTCAAAAACATCTTTGGATCTTTTCTTAGTGTATTATTCTATGCACTAAAAATGTCCTTTATACAGGTGTGTTTTCTACTCTTGATTTTTGTCTTGGTATAAATGCTTTCTCTACAAAATACCTTCATAATATTTGTGATATTTCTTTCCGTGTCCTATCTGCTTTTTGATAGTATTCTTTGATTTCATTGTTAGTGCATTTAAACACATTGTATATATTTAGATTGGAATACGAGCTATATATGAAAAATATTCCCTCTTAAAATGATATCTTTTTAAAATTTGATAAATGCAAATTCCCCCGTCCGTGACTTGACGTAATACTACTTTCGACTGCTAATGAATAATAATTCTGTAATTCTTAACCATTTAATAGCAAAAAAGTTATTTATTACTCAAACATTTGTTGAATGTTAATATTTGGTTATTTATTACCTAATTTAAAAATTTTCTAAATTAGCTACTGTGTGCTTATTGAGGACTTCTCGTGTTATAGAGCTTCTCGTGTTTCTTTCATAGGTAGTATATTACTGAGAATGCTTTAAGTTATGTTCAAAATATTTGATCTATATTAGTCTATTCAAATCCTTATTACGATAAATAATTGTTAGCCCAGAAGGGCTGTTTATTTCGTTTTGGCATTTTGCATCGAAAACTTTAAAAGGCTGTATCACCTTTCAAACTGTTGCCACCAAGTACACTCACGTTTGTGAAAATTGCAACACCATGAAGGACTTACGCGAGTGAGCTGAAATTTTCAGGAAATGCAAAGTAGCGCATGATATGCAAATGATTAGAATTGCAAATCCGTAGCGCATGCGTATGCTGAGCAGCGCCCTCTGAACGGCTGATGGATCCGAATAAATAGACGGATGTAGCGAGGCGTGTATGGTTATCGGTGGTTATCTGCTAGTGGTAAACGTTAACTCAATCTGTACTTATGCCTCGTCGACGAAAGAGAGCGAGATTTGAACAACTTACAGAGTTTGAACGAGGGAGAATCATCGGCCTTCGTGAAGCTGGATTGTCGTATCGTGCAGTAGCCTCTCGTGTGCAGCGTAACAGCAGCACAGTGATGCGCGTTTGGAAGCAGTGGACGGACGAGTGTCGGACAACTCGGAAATCCGGGAGTGGACCCCGAAATGTGACGTCAGCTCGCGATGATAGACACCTGGTCCGCATGGCGCGGACGGACCGTACAGCTTCCTCTAGACAATTGGCAGCACTGTGGTCAATAGCTACAGGTGTTTCATTGTGTGCTTCATCAATTCGTAGACGTCTGCTGCAGTGTGGACTGCGCGCACGGACTCCTTTATACAGGATCCCCCTAACGCACGACCATCGCCGCCTGCGGCTACAATGGGCCAATCAGCATAGAGACTGGCGTGCTGATTGGCAGCATGTCGTGTTTTCTGACGAATCCCGCTTTAATTTGTGGTACCATGATGGCCGCATTCGTGTCAGACGCTATGCCGGTGAACGCCACCTTCCGGAGTGCATTATCGAACGCCACAGTGGACGAACACCCGGAGTTATGGTCTGGGGCGCCATAGCATATCATAGACGATCTCAATTGCTACGAATTGTGGGCAATCTGAACAGCAACCGGTATATCCGTGAAGTTCTACAGCCCGAAGCTGTTCCCTTCCTTCAAAGCTTGCCAGGCGCTGTATTTCAACAGGACAATGCCCGCCCTCATACTGCTCGGATTGTTAAATCCTTCTTTGCAGCGCAGCAGGTACAGCTTCTTCCTTGGCCTGCGTGTTCCCCGGATATGTCGCCAATTGAACATGTGTGGGATGTCATTGGTCGGCGTCTTGCTCGTGATCCTCGTCCTGTTGCGTCTGCAGACGAACTTTGGGTACGCGTACAAACGATATGGAATGCTCTTCCTCAGTCAGACATTCAAACTTTGTTTGACTCCATGCCACGTCGTGTAGCAGCACTTATTGCGGCGCGTGGTGGCCACACAAAATACTGATTCTGATCTCTTGTTCTTGTTTGTTTGCTTTGAACATTTAATCATTTATTTGTACCACTACCACTCAACTGTGTATTAAATTGCATTCAATTATGACGATTCCTTCTTGGTGTTGCAATTTTCACAAACGTGAGTGTATTTACCTTACAAATAAATAATAAATACTGTTAATAAATAATAATAACTAAATAAATATTGCTGCCATAAATATACTAAATAAATAAATGGTAATGCTAAATAAATATTGTTGTCACCAAATGTAATTACAAATATAATTACAACCCTATGTATATTTAAAGAAATGAAACAATGAAGAATCTGCATAAATGTATGTATGCTTCTCACAGTGTGATAAAACAACGGTATTTTGAGCCATCAAATTTTGAAAACGTAATCCTCCACCCGAATATGGGCATCTGGAAACCCTAATTTGGAATTTGTTGTATTATCTACTTCATATTTTGTAAAACTTTAAGGAATTTTTGATTAACAAACTCGATGATTTCAAAGCGAACAGTGGCAACATTGTAAGGAAAAAAAGACATTTTTATCTCCAACGCTCGGGATTTTGTGTATCGAAAATTCTACACATATGCTCTTTTAAAATTATTTTGTGATATTCCTGTTGAATTGAATTTTATGGTTTAAGTGCGAAGAACATGGTATTTAAGAAATAAAGGTAACGCACAAAACGTTAAAAAAAGAGATTTCTTTTATTATTTTATATTATATATATTATTTTGCAGAAATTTATTATATTCGCATCAGCAACAGGAAGTAGTCGGGTTAACTTAATACGCTGAAGCTGTTTAAACTTTCTGATTGGCCGTTGCTTAACAATTTTTTTTTTTTCTTTACGGATTAAAAATTGTAATCTTTGGTAAATGGTATTTAAATAGGTCCGCCGCATTCCATGGTTAAATAACCAGGATTTGTTGTCAATTTCTAAAGATTTGTTTGTGTTTATCTTTTCTTACAATGTTCCACTCTGGCGAAACCTGGTATTAAAGCTTTTCCTGCTTTTGGAACTGAATAATAACAGTTCAAAATTGTTATTCAGTTGAAAACTAAGATGTATTGTATTCACTGTGTGCAATCTGTGTGTAAATTCGTT
This sequence comes from Stegodyphus mimosarum, assembly GCA_000611955.2. Taxonomy (NCBI): domain Eukaryota; kingdom Metazoa; phylum Arthropoda; class Arachnida; order Araneae; family Eresidae; genus Stegodyphus; species Stegodyphus mimosarum. The sequence goes on from KK118438.1 coordinate 769,828, forward strand.
GCACTGATTCCTGTAATCTAAATCCAGTGGCACACGATTGCTTTGCTAACTGAACTCATCTTATTTATACATGATTCGAATACTTTTTAAAGTGCTTTTTATTTCAGTAGTTTAAGCCAAGAACTAATATACATGTAAATTTACGATTTGCGGCTCTAATTTGCATGATTTCTCTCTATAAACCTTTTTTTTTACCCCGCTTTGAAACTGAGAACATGAACTGTCATGTTTAATTTCAATAAAGTCGGCTGTACAACTTCAAATTGTTATTCAACTCGTCTCTGTGATTTCTAACTTTCAAAGCGGAAATTGCATATTGTGTTCAATAAATATCTTTGTGAATTGCCACACAAAGTGATTAAATAAATAACATTTAACTCCGAAGCAATATGAGAATTCTTTCCTCTGTTATATATTGTGCAGTTCCTGACTCACCAGCTATACACGTCACCAGTTTTGCATCTGATTATAGATGAGTCTTAACATTCAATTGACTTCTATCCGTGAAAAGTCCTGGCGCGCTTGTTTGCGCAGCCAATTATATGAGAATAAAGGCGTTCGAGCTATTTAAAAGTTGATGCTATAGACCGAACACAATTAAGTAGCAAGGACTATACTCAGCGAAGCTTATCTTTGATTGGTTCTCCAGGGATCTCATCGGAAGGGTTGTTAGAAAGAGCACTTTATCGCATACATCTCTTCGAAATTTCTCAAGAAGAAGAGGGTAATGCCATGAATTTAAAAAATTAGACATAGATTTGTGCTTACTTTATGGAGCGGTACGTAAAAATATTTTAGCTTTGATACTTGAAAATCAATATTCATCATCTTTTTATTCTAATATGAAGAATTAAAAGAATTTCACACTTAAGGCTTTGCATAAAGCGGTTTTTTACCAACATAATTAAACATTTTTAGATTATGTTATGATTAGAATGGTTGTAGTGTATACATCATTAAAAAAATAAGTAATAAATACATTGCAGGAAGACACTCGGCAGTTTTTAACTGCTGTTAATTTCCAGAGTAGGAGGAGGACTGCTCAAGAACTAAATAATTCATTAAATGAATTCATCTATTTAATTATTTTGATCATGTAGCATCTTCTAATATTGTTCAAGCAACATATTATTCGCTTCCACCTGCAAATAGCTTATTCTCATGTTGCGTTAAAACTAAATTCGATAGGCCTAATCAACTTTCGCCAAACATTTCGACTTGGCGACATATCTTGCCAAATGCGTTAGGAATGGCAACCCCTTTTAAAGTTGGTGCGCGCCAATGAGCCAGGAAAATTGGGAGATTAAACTTCCCGCTTGCGTCACTCAGTTCCAGTTTTGCGAACCGTGACTGATTAATTGCGAATCTGCCAATTTGAGATTTCATCCGAGTTTTAATTTTCGCCCTCAGATCTAGACTGGAGATGGACTACCCGCCATTACTCATCCACTTGCCTCCGTTGTTTACATAATAATCGGAGTTGAAAATACCCCCTATCTAAATTTTTATTTGGTTTCTTTTTCTGAAACTTGTAAAATCCTCAGGTAGAGTTTCTAAATCTGTTTAACTGTATGCATTTATGTTTCTTGAAGAACCGAATTTGCTGGATTCGTTGCTGATAAATATATTAAACGAGATTAATGCTTTCGTAACTGTATTATGCAAGATGCATTATATGGTGTATCGTTAAGTTAACGTCGTCAATAGTATGTAAATTACGTGAAATGCGTTACAGAACGAAAGTGGAGGTGATCCTTTAAAACGCATAGCTGTTTATGTTTGCTTTAAATGTTCGTATTTTGGTACTGTTTTAACGGCGACCAAAGCGCCAAATAAATTAAAAAAAAAAAAAAAGAAAGAAAGAAAGAAAGAAAAAAATGTTGCCAAATGTAAGCTCTGTGTAAAAACATACTAGGGATGAAGGAAGAGAACTTAATTTATTTCCCAAAATACTGTTTTTCAAGCAACCATAATTCGACAAAAGTAGTTGACCGCTCTCAAGAATGTGATTTGTAGTGAACCGGTTGCCGATGCGAAGATCTTTTTCAGTTGCGTCTTCATATGGCCTACCTTCGATGTGGTACATCATTTTATTACCGTTTTCGCATTTCGGCTGGAGAGTAAAATAGCCCTTTCTTAGAAGAATGCAGTAACACTATTTGCACTTGTGGTAAATTGCAAATTATCATAATTTCTTTTTGAAAGCAAAAACGACTTCACAATTATTATTATTTGGATTTTGGTTATGATTTTGTGTTAACTATATAGTTTGGCAGTAAACGCCGCTTAACATCGTTAGTCTACGGTGAAATCCACAAGTACAATCTGTTCATTGCATTACATTTAGATCGTTGCCTGATTTGGACAGATATTCAGTGACAAAATTTTATAAACTTAAAACTCATTGGCTTTTTATCTTCTTTCACCGATACTTATCATATTAAACTGTAACAATGGTTGTCTTCAGCCGTAATATTTTTATTGCGGAAAGCTGAAAGTAGTAATATTGTAATTTCTGCCACTAAGCTAAAATTCTGTTAATAGATGTTCAGTCCGTTACTACAGAATGATAGATAATTCTCTGTTATTGAAGTTTCCGCCGCCCTTTTTTTCCTGTTGCATATGGGCAAAAATGTGATTATTATTGATTTAATTAGCAGTTCGATGGACTGTTGAGAGCATTTTTTTTTATCTTCATTAACACTGCTCGCTCCTTCTGTCTGCCATTAAAATTAAATCATTATGAGAGATTTTGCTTTATCATCCTTTCTTGTTGAATATAAAAGGGACTGTTTTACGAATGTAACTATCAAAAGGATATTTTGCATGATTTTGTTATTCCAGTTAAGTGATACAGAAAGTAATTCTAGTGAAGCCAAATATTTGAAAAGCACAAAGAAACTTATAAAGTTTTACTTCGTAAACTGCTGTTTCTTTTACGCTGGAATTTACTTTTTTGAATATGTAATTCCAAAATATTATTTTGCGTTTATATTTAGTATTTATATTTGGTACGTGATAAAACAAAGTGTTAAAATTGTAGGAACGTTTGTAAATTTTTTTAAGTTTTGTTCCTTTTTGATCTCTTTGATTGATAATTCTGATAACCCTTTAATTGATTTCATGTTTCTTTTCTGAAAAGAACTGCAGATTATCAAGTTGGGATAACCAACGTATAAAAAGTCACTGAATGAGCAAATCAAATGGTTCGCTCACACTATACTATACTTTGTTACTTTACAATAGGAACTTCAAGGCTGTTTTCAGCTGCTTTACTTGCCTTGTAACTATGGGAACGCCATGCAGCAGATGCATTTTGCCTCCACTTCATTTCGGTTAAGCGTATTTCGCTTCACGAAGAAAGAAATGCTGTGACGACACGCGTTACGGCTGCAAATGGGAAGGGCTGGCAACGGCCTTGAAGCTCCATTTTTAAAGAAATAGTTTGTAATTAGGGAAGGAACGATAAGTTCTTTTAAATATTTTTTTCATTTCAGTATGAATTATATAAATTGTTTATTATTTAATGCTTCAGTTTTGTGTGGTTATATTTTAATGATTATTTGTCATTTAATCTTGTGAGGGCTAAACTGCCTAAGAAGAGAGTTGCCTTTGCGCAGGAATTTGTAAGAGAATCTGCCTGATATTCACGCTAGACATAAGGACTGTGATAGAGACGAATAAGAAGTCTGCCATTTCGCAGGATTTGTATTTAGATCGAACTACTGGCGGTCTTAACCACTCAGTTACTGGGTGGGCATTTTAATGACCGGTTATCTTGCTATTGGACGGACAACTAAAAAATATATCTGATAAGTTTCGCACTAGCTCAAATTTCAATTAAAGCTGAATTTAAGTTTTATTTTTATTTTTTCCAAGAAATATTTTTTTTAAGCAACTAAAGCGCAAAACTCGATAATCTTTCGGGTTCGCTTTGGTTTATTTGATTGGGACAAAACACTCGAGGACTATTTGCGTAAGAAGAGGAATGCCTTTGTGGAGGACTTTGTAAGGGAAACTGACTCAGATTCAACTTACAAAGGACGAAAACTCCCATGCAGCCAGCCCGTTCGCCCGGATTCGAACTTGCGTGGGGCTGATGTCTGTAAATTTACGACTAAGTAATTTATTTTTATGTTTCCCAAGCGGTATAAAGTACGGACTGTGAAGGAATATAATTCCATGAGTATAATAGGCTTTTAAATTCTGTTTTAGCTTTTATTCTTCCATTTTTAAAACGTCAGAAAAAGTCCCCCCACCCCCTCTTTTCTAAGGAAGGCAAGTAAGTGGGAAATGCTTTTTCTGGTATTTGATCTAGTTCCCAATGCTTGGGAAGGAATCTCTGGAACCGTCTCTTATTTAAAAGGAAAGCTTTAAAAAAAATCACCCGAGATACTTACAGTGGCCTCTCAAGGAGATGTTGAGGACACCTCAAGACAAATAGCCCGACAGGGATGACACTATCTTCTTTCCTCGAAAATTTCGGATATAAGACGTGTGTGGTCGATGCTCCAGAGGCATCTGCAGTTTGTCTCCAACCTTCAACGATCAGTCAAAAGAGACCTGAAAGTGTTGCTGAGTAATGTTAGTTTTTACTCGCTTCGCCTTTGTTTTCTATTTTTTGAGCCAGGTTTCTAATGTCGAAGTACATTATTTCTAAAGGACTAATTCGTTATATATTAATTTTCATGTTTTCGCAAAATCATTAAACGTCCAAGCAGTTCCTAAGAAAACGGTCAGAAACAATGTGTATAATTTAATTTCATCTGATGGTTAAAAATATGTTTTAATTTGTTCTTTTTATTTCCTTGTACGAAGTAAAAAAGGAAGTATTGCAATCCCGAAAAATTTTGGGTTTCATATTTCAACGAAGATATCCATTTTGACCGCTATCGGATGCAATTTAACAATGTTTTTTTTTGCGTGACATCCGTACGTAAGGACAGAATAAAGGACTTTTTTTTTTCTCCAAAAAATTATAAAACTGATTTAAAATGAGTTCTGAAGATAACTTTTCGTGGCGTCTGTACGTACGTATGTATCTCGCATAACTGAAAAACGAGTAGCCCCAGAACGTTGAAGTTTTGTATATAGGACTGCTATAACATGTAGATGTGCATCTCCTATTTTGGTTGCAATCGGCCTACCAAAAGTATATAAATATATGTATATATATATATATATATATTATATCCACTCTGTTATTCGGCTCAGTGATCCCAGTTTCTTTATTCTTATATGTTTGTAAATTGTGCATTTTTTGCTTTAAAAAGGAATTATGTTGTTCTTATCTTCCGGTTACGGTTTTTATGCGTTTAGTAAATATGCATGCAGTATTTGTAGAATTATCAACAATTTAAAAGTTGTTTAAGTGTGGCTAAGCCTAATTATAGCAGTCATATTTTTTTTTAAAATTCGAAACTTAGCAGAATAGTGGATTTGTTGCCTATCTGCAGTAACTACGCTTCGCAACAAAGATAACTAACGCCTTCGTGTATTATTGCGAATTAAGTCATGCTTAATCCATTCTGGAATTTATTCAAGGAAATAAGTGTTTAAGATTTACTTCGTAATTTTCAATATATATGTTTTGAGTTTTTATGTATTTTTGCTTTGTCACGAAGGGCGAACTGAGTTAATTGAATGAGAAGTACTGAATCGTCTGTAAAAAACTTTTTTTTTGGGGGGGGGATTAATTTCTTTTACACATCGTTTTAGATTTATTATAGCATTTGAATAGAACATTTAGCAACGATTAGGTAATTCTTCAGGTGATATACATAATTTTCGTGCATTCTGAGTTATAAAACGAATGAGATGTAACGATGTTAAGTAAACCTAACGCCAGAGTGTCGCTATGGTAACAAATATAGTGAATTTTAAAGAGTGCATTTACTCTATTGTGGTTTATGCACTATCGACGAAGCAGATTTAATTCAATATAATAAGTTTAAATGAAATGCAAAATGCGTATAATTTAATATTCCGTGCGAGGAAGTCATGTTGTGTACACATCAGATTTTTTAAATATTATTGCAGTATGACGATTTTGCTACAATCTATATTATAATTTAATAACCTTACTATATATACTGGTGCAGATTTGCGTAGGCATCAAATGTCGCCAGGCATCATGTCTTCCTGCTGCTATATTAATATATTATTTTGATAGCATTTACAAATTCTGTGTGAAAAATTTTGTGCAGATTTTTTAACTCTTCCTACAGTATTTGGCGCAGATTTTGTAAATTGTAAGAAAAGTAGTATGTTACAAGTATGTCTCGAAGAATACAACTTTTACTAATCAGAATTCTGTTATAGTAGGACGTATTTTTACTGTGTACCTCGAAAGCAGAATGGATACCCGAAATTATCTCAGTTTTGCTCTTTCCAGATTTGCAAGCAATATTTCGACATAGTAACTCTACTGTAGTCTACACAATACAATGAATGGGAAGACCATTTGAATTTTATTTAGCCTCATTTGCGATGTAATTTAGGGTTGTTATTCTCCCTGAGTGGTCTAAAAATAAGGCTACTGATTTCCCCACCTTTCCAGATTGCGTAAATCTGAATAAAATCATTAATTTCGAAAACTGTTATTCTTGATAAATGTTATAGTCTCCCACCGTACTCAACTGAAACAAAACAAAAACAAACAAACAAAAAAAACGAAAATCATCTGCTTTTCTTCTACTTACAACTTGTAAATGCTGTCATCCATCTCAACTTTCCTTTATCTACATCAGCGCCTCTTGCGGCCAGTGGACGATATTCTTTGCAAAGCAATCGAGCAACATGAATCTCCGGTTTCCGTCCAAAGGCCCCTCAAATCTCTCAAGATGGTTTCTTAAGATGCTGGCGGCTACACCTGTTGTATCGTTCGAATCCTAATGGCGGCCATTAAAGAGTCGTGATTACATGGGAGGGGACAACGGTTCAACATGGCGAAGCATTTTTGAATCTAATTAACTAGGCTGGATAGAGTGAATGGGGTATTTACGGAGCGTTTTTCTCTCGGGCCCTTTTTTTCTCTTGTTTTTAAATAATGTCCTCGGTATATTAAATATTAATGGCCGAGTGAAAGAGAGAGAGAGTTTAGCTGTCTGCATGAAATTTAGTTTTTGATTCAGATATCCACATAAAAGATAATAAAAATATGTAATTTTGCCACAGCCGCCGCTGGTGCGAAAGATGCCAAATTATTAGAGGCATTTAATCGCGATAAGTAAACTGTTTTGTATAAATTATGAGTATTATCGATAATTTTTTTAGTATGTTTGAATATTTAGTCTCCCACCTCCCCTCAATAATTGGAGTCATATTTGGAACTAAGATTAATATCTTAATTATGTACAAAAAAAATCCTATATGAATCATTTAACAATTTTGAAACTATGGAAGCGCTCTAAAAGAAGAATTTATAAACTTAGGAATTTAAATTTTTAGTGAAAGGTAAGCTAATTATTTAGTAACTAGAAAAAATTATAACGTTAATTAAATGCGCCAGCGATAATTTTTTGATAAGGAATAAAATTTGAGCTGTTTATAAAAACTTACTTGCGATGAGGGCAAAGAAAAAAGCAGTCGTGTAATTATTATTATTATTTAGTTTAATGTAGCTGTTTTTCTCTAAACTGCTATTATTTAAAAGCAGTAATATCGTCTGTGGGTTTAATTCATTACAAATACAAAGTTGTACAACTCTGAATAAGTTTTTTAAATTTCTGGCCAATAGAATTACAACCGAACAGTAAAGGAATAATACAGCTCCTGAAGAGAAATAAGGAAGCTACATATAAGTAAATGATAACTAAGAAAATTATTCTTCTCTTTCGTCTACCCATTAACTGCAAAAATATAAAATTGTATCCTCTTAAATCTTTAATTTTTTGGGGTAATGTTCTTTTTCGTATAATACTTATTTTGTTACCTAACCTAGTTTTATACTGTTTACTTAAAATAGTTAACGTATGTGAAATAATTACGATCCTTGCTCCTAAACATTTAATTCAGTTATTTATAATATCAAGAGATATAATCAAAGTTTTTGGCCATAGGTTGAATTTATTTCTGTTAACTGTTTCAAAATCATTGCAATAAGTATAAAAGTAAAGATTACGGTTTAATTTAAGATGCTTTAATAAATTATCTGCATAAATACCAGTGTATTCGTTCGCTTGTTTAATGAATGTGTTTGCAAATCGATCATGAGTTTTAAAATGATATGTCCCAGAGTACAACGTGAAGGAGAAAAAAAAAAAGACTTGCCAGAATTCTGTGTTGTATTCAGTTTCCAATAGCGAAAATTGGATTCTGCCAGTTACCTCTCTTATACACAGCTCGATAATTTTGTTCCGTTTCGCCAAGCTGTTGGGGTGTTTGTGACTTTTAATGCGACGTAAAAGCTCTTTTGCATTAAACATGAACTTTGCTGAATATTTATTAACACATCCAAGTTAGCGACCTCCGGATTTGAGCTAAACGAATTAGCCTGTGTACGCGTTTCCGCTTCAAACAGAATCAGTTGCATTCGATGTTGGCTGCTGTGGCATCTAAGGAACTCGGGTGCGAAAATGAAATATTTTAAAATTCCTTTGGAAATGCCTTCATTAATTTTTTAAGAAAAATGAATAACGTTATTAAGAAAGTGGTGGTAAACTTAAGAGATAACAAAATAAATAAATAAAAATAAAAAATAGCTTGATAAAATTTATTTTACCCGAAGGGAAAACTTTACTGTTTTGGAACTTCTGCAGCTCTCGACAGAAATACTTCTGCAGCTCTTGTCAGTATCACAGAGCACACAACCCGTAGTTACTCTTCAAACTGCTGAGAATGTTAAACACAGCGCAGTGCAAAGCGCATCTAAAAAGCGAAGGTAACACCTCAATACTTCATAGTCGACTCAGAACTGAGATCTGATGCTGTGTTCGGGTTTATATAGTTTTACCCCGACCGCCGAGAAATCTCTAGTACCTTCCATTTCTCGAAATTAGTGGAAAGCATTTGCGGGTAAAGTTACATATAAGGGCCGGATGCAGTTGCAGTTAAACAATTACAATACCAAATATAGATTATACAGGGACTGGACCAAAATGTCGGCAGATGGTCACCATGTTTGGTGACTTCTGGCGATTTCTTGCCAAATTTGGTGACAAAAATTACCCGCGAAAACCATCGCCAGCTTGGCGATATCTCCCCAATTTAGCGAGATAGCCGTTTACTCAGCGTTAAACCTGCCTCTGTAATCTTATTATTCCGGCAAAGCTTCGTTTCTTCAGACTTTTCTTATTACATTATACAAAATTCGTAACTATTTACCACCTTTTATGCCACTTTTTTGGATTCTTTACAAATTTTTTCCCAACTTACTCTAAATGCTGTTTTTATATCGTTGCTCCTTTAGTGCCCAGAATTTTAATACGCTTTTTGAAAACGTTCGTGTATTAAAACGTCATTTGCTATCACTTAAATGTGATTAAAACACAGAATCTGAAAACACGTTTATTATTTCTTGCTAGTTTATTGTTACATCTTTTCTTGAACTGACTGTGTGATAGTGAGAACAGTGTAGATATAGTTTACCTTAAAAAGTCTTCCGCGATGCCTTCCTAAGTCAGGTAGCCCACTCATGTTTTGCCATTCAAAATCTCAGAAGTCCAATCCGCTCGAGCTTCAGTACTGTGATATCAAAATTTCCCATAAAACCATTAGAATTTATGTAGATCGAAGTAAAGAAACTGATTTAGGCTGTGTAGACTTCGTAAACTTATTTTAGTTTGTTGAAAGTGATTGTAGTGAAGCTGGATTACTGATTCCTGTAGTTTTTCTTGTTTTTTAAAATAATAGTCTCATTGTTTTTCAAAATAATAGTCTCCTGGGGCTAAGGAATATAGTAAGGAATATGAGTAAAGGGGTGTTCTTGATTTAGCCCTTTATCGTCTTTCGGCTTTTCAAAAAGTCTGTTCCACTTTGTCTTATTTCCAGCAATGGATATCCAGTTTTAATAATTAAGTTATTATAAGTCTGTGTTAGCATATCTTATCCAATTTAATTTTATCGTTCCTGTTTACCGATTTCGTATTAAGCTTGGTCAAAAGTCTTCTTTCGGTACTTTTCTCGTGGTCGGTCATTGAAACTATTAACTAACTTGTTTCATTGTTTATACTTTAGCAACAATTAAACAAACCAAAGATATACGATTTTAGGGAAAAAAAAGGTTTCTGCTGTAGTAAATATGTTCTTACAAATTAATATTCATTTAAGTACTTCAAAAGCAGTTTCTGTTGTTATTGACATGTTTCTTTTTTGTATAGTGGTAAAATAGCGAGAATAAAGGAGGTAAAAGAAAGCTCCAGATGTAAGAGAAAAAAATACTGTCACTAGATCCATTTAGTGCCTGAGAATTTTTTTTTATGTACTTTTTTTTTTTTACCACGGTTGAAGTCATGAAGTAATTGAAAATCTTGAAAGCTGTGTCCCCTCTCCTCCTTGAAAGAACGTTATATCATAAGAAATTAACCTAAAGCGTATTCGCCTATAACTGTACTGCAAAGGGGACCTCATCGATTTTAAATTCAAAGAAGAGATTGTTTTTTTATTTCTTTGTGCTGAGAAATTTAATCAAATGTGGTTGGCAAGAGGTCGTTAAAAAATACTAAATTTTAATACATTCCTTTTTTTTATACACACATGTATATATATATATATGTTTTTTGATAGAAGAGTATAAAAAGTCAGTAAGTGTAATAGATTATTCTTTTCTAGATATTATGTACATGTTGTTTCAAGTGTATTGTTCTCCCAAAGTTGTTGGGTTTGTAAATCCAGTGAAGAATAATGACTAACTAATTATTATTTATTAATTAATAATAATGACTAAATTAGTATCAATAATTATCAATTTAATCATAGTACAGTGCTTCATAAAAATAACTCTCAGATTATCACAGTCACCTAGAATAAATGGAGATGTGTAAATTGTGTTAAAGCGCATTTGGCTAATTTCAAGAGCTGAGCCAAAAATTTGTTTAAACTACCCCCTATAAGACATATACGAGACTTGGTTGAAGAGCTCAGAATGGAAGAGACTATTCTTATAGCATATATGAAGCAAACTAACATTGATTATTAAAAATGAATTTGAAAAAATTAGAGCTGGTATCGAAGCATTTGATAAAGAGTTGATTTTTCAGTCCCTCAAGACTTGTTTATGAGACTTTACTGTATTTGTGATTATTTGTCAACTGCAGTATTGTGATTGCGTAATAAGTGCTACAAAATAAGTCTTGGTGTATACCATGGAAATATTATTATTATTTATTATGTTTGAAGGAAGACGGAAGTCTAAAAAAAAGTCGCCTTTACCCTAGTAATTCAGTTAGGGATTTCATACCGTCTCGTAAGACAGTAAAATAACCCCCAGAGCTCCAGACGTGCTTAAATATAACAATCAACTATTCAAGTTTTTTTCCCACTCGCCTTGTAAGCTAGGAAAATTATAAAAGAGATTTTCATGCGAAATTTAGTATGATTCAGATTCTTCAGATTTTTTAATAATCCTACATGTTGCATGTATGCTGAAAGGAGAGAATCACTGTTTAGTTTGAATTCAGTGATGCTATGTAGAATACCGCCGTTTTGAAACTGTAAGCTGCATAGTCTTTTGGTTTTCTTTTACGTAGATTATCATCGTGGTCTTCAGTTCGAATATCTCGATGTAACCAGACCATAAACGTGTGGAGACAAAAAAGTAATAATATAATTTTAACGTCCTTATAGCTCATTGCAAGTCAATTCGCTTTAGTGAAAAGTTTCTGTCATAAATGCTTTTTCGTTTATGTACATTAAACTTCTGACAACTTAAAATTTTAATTAAGCCTTGTTGTTTCACGTAAAGAGATGAAGATGCTAAAAACTTCATGTTTTTCAGAATTCACCCGAATCCTATTACATGGTCTTAGAATATGTAAGAGTTTAAAAGTTAAGTTTTGTAGTCTCTCTTTTTTTTTTTTTTTTTTTTTTTTTTTATTAAAACGGGGAGAACACTTGGGTGCGGAGAGCATGGCATATAATTTGGCTGCGGTGAACTTACTGAGGAAATGGGCATACATAATTAAGTGCCCTGGGTGCAGTCATTTCTTTTCGTAGAGCCCGTGAAATCTGTAACATTTCTCAGCATTTTAGAAAATGAACTCTTTTTATTTTCTTCTTTGCCATGTTGTGTAGTTGGAAGGCACGCCATTTTGAATCTCGTCTCTGAACCATTTCTGCTGGGATTATTATGATGAAACTCTTGCGAGTCTATCATTAAAGTTGGCCGATGAAGAGTTTTAAGAGGACCCTTCCTTTTCCGTGATGCAAAAAACTACTTCACGTAAACATTCGACGAGTCTTCCACTGAAACGCAGTCGCCATTTTGTATCTCTATTTTTCTCCGTCCAACCAATAGAATGCATGCAAAATACCCGCAAGCATGTATAATAGAATTCTCAGCTTCTGAGCTGCTGGGGGAAGAAGGGGGGATATAAAGAGAAGGGGCTGGGAAAGAAGAGGAAAGAAATATTAAACGTGTAATTTGTGGCCCTCTTAAATGTATTTAGCACAAACGTATTAAAAAAATCTATCATTGTCTGCGAATTCATTTTCTTCATTTTCGGTTGCGACTGAGATTAAAATTAATAATATTCTCGTACGAAGTGATAGGTCATCTGCATTAGCTACTTAACGTTTTCGGAGCACCTTGGCTTTCTACTTTTGTTTTTAATTATTATTTTTTTCCCCTTCGTGTTATGAATCAGTTTTTCCTAATCTCAAATGTCTAGTAGAAAAAATATGATTAATTACGTTGTTTATCTATTGCTGAAATCTATTTCTTTTTTTAAAAAAAAATACAGCTGTATGTATTTATTAATAATGCGAATCGTAAGTGGAGTTTTTTAGATTGTGTTAAAATGCGTATTGTGCTGCTGATGTAAATCTGCCTAGCGGGTAAACTGACTGTTTTTGGTGTAATTACTTAAGTTATATTCAGTGAAAATATAAATAAAATCAAAGAACTTAACAAATGCTAATAGAAAACGTGTACAACCTTCATAACGCGCATTTCATTAAAAAACACTCAATGGAAAATTCAGTAGTTTAAATTTGTAGAATTTAAAAAAAAGAGGGGAGGGAGAAAACAAAATAAATTAGCTGTTGTGAACGGTTATGTCCCATTTTAGGCTTTCCCAGTTGAGGCTTTTTTAAAAATCGTGCCGTTTCAGACTTTCTTGATGGGGTTGGCAAAAACGATTCCCATTTCATTCAGTGTCAATATATATAAAGGGATTAGACACTACTATACCTAATAAAAAAACAAGATTTTTTTTAAATTTCGGTACGATGTAGTATTGATTTGAAATATCGAAAGTAAAAAAATCACATCGAAACAGAAAAATGAAAAGTTTTGAGGATTTGGCTAACATTAAATTTCTATTAAAAATATATTGTTCTAAAGAATCACGAAAATCGTGAGTGGTACTACTATTACAGCTTTTAACAAAATAGATTTATTATTTTAATAGACTTTTGAACATGTGACGTCCATTGTGGGGGAGGGAAGTTTTTTTTAACCATGTGTGAATGGTTATTTTACACTTGAAGAAGGGGGGGGGACCTGAAATCGCACGATATTTTTTGTCACTTTCACAGGAAGCCTTGAATCGGGAAAGCTTAAAATGGGATATCGCGTTGTAAAAATGGAGCATTATTCTTGTATATGTATCGCAGATGATCATTAATTTCTGCTATAGACGGCAATAAGAAAGCTAATTCCCAATATCAATATTACTTACATGCTTGTGATTATTTCTACATGTTTTGCCACTCCAGATAGAAACAAAAGCTTGATTTGTTGTCAAAGGGGGGTAGGGATTATTACCACAATTTTTTGCTATCAGTACGGTAATAACCATAATAATCATTATAATAATAAGCGGCCCACCTAGGAAATGCATACAATGGAACGTAGATGGAGGCCAATTTTCCTTCGTACTATCCTAATGTAGCTACTGTTTATTCTTCAGTCTGTTTCCTAAAGTGGGCAACGAACCGGAAAAAAAAGCGCTTTCTTTATTTTCCTTCGTAGTGTTCATTTTTCAGACAAAAGAGCAAAAAAAGCTTTTTTTTTTTAAATTTCTTTTGTGTTCCCACGATTTTATCAGCGTTTGGGATCATCTTTTTATTATTATTATCCATTGCAGTCTGTTTGTTCATGTTAAGAGTTGTACAGTCACACTACTGTATTTGTTTATTTTCATGTTCTTTTACCCTAAAAATAACCCATTTCTTCCTTGAATCAATTGCTCATAGAATCATTTTTAACGGTGACGTTCGTTCCCCTCCGCCCCTTTTATATAGATTGCATTGCATATTTTAACGATCTCGAAACGGTTGAAGAGTTTTATTCCAGTTTATCTTAAAAATGTCTTGCATATAATTCAAGTCGTTTATTAATCTCTATTAGTTTGGCTGTATGCAAAATAAATATTATGCATTATTACTGAAAAAATTTTTGATGTATCAAAATCGCTACTCTGATATCCATTTAACTATTATGGTGAGAGTGCGTACACAGCGTAATGATTTTGTGTTGTTTATTTATTTTTCATTCAGTTTTATGTTTTTGTGGAATATTGCAATAATCTTTAATAAGTTTTTACGGAATAAGTCTTACATGTTTTGAACAAACAGTCTCAGATGAAGAAGTTTTGTAAATGTGTGTGTTTAAATGAATTTGCAAGATCTAAAACTTTCAGTGTTACGAAGCTTAAAATCTAGTTTCCTATGATTGAAAGCTTTTAAATATACACACATATATATATCTCCTAAAATTCAGGGTTACTGTTTGAAGAGTAATTTTTGAACATAGCGACTATCGTGGCAACCGTTTCTGAAAGTGACCAATATTTCTGAGGAATATAATGTTGGTGAACGTCTCCTTTCAAAGGCGACCATTTCAACAGAAGACCGATATCATGCCTGGATGATCTTCTAAGAGAGTATAATCTTTAAAATTGTGGATAAAGCAAAGAATACATTAGATTTGTGCAACTTTTAGTCGTTTACTTACTTAGTTCTTGTCCTTTTAACTTAAATAGTTAAGGCAGGGGTTCTCAACCAGGAAAGAACTTCATAGTTTTATGGAGGTAAATGTCCGTGAAATGTGTCTATTTAGCTTAGTTTACGAATATAAAGAACTATTTTTATTCAAATTTTGGTATTTATCAACATTTTATACACTTTTTGTTGTAGAATTCATAAAACACATTAAAAGGTAATCTAAAACTAAATAAAAATATATGTATTTTTCGAGTTTTGGAAAGAAGAATGATCTTTTTAGCACAGAAGGGAATGCATTGGGCAAAAGTGGTTGAGAACCATTAATTAATATTTCAAGTTTTTATAACAAACGTTTTATGCTTAAATAGTAACTGACTATAGGATAAAAGGTTCGTAAAAAACATTTCTAAGATTATTGTCCAGCGAGGATAATTGTTTACTTTCGATGTTTAAAATAAAAACTAAAAACAAAATCAGTTCTATGGAGTATTTTATTTCAAATAAAAGCGGTGATTTCGCCATTTAAAAAAAATCTTTCAGTTGTTAACTCGTCAATTTTAAATATCGTTTGTAAAAAAGAAGTATCATTATTAAAATAATTAGATTCTATAGAGGGTATATAATTGCTTGCAGTAAATCTACTTTCATCATTTACGGTTGCAGATTGTTCTTATATGTATTTAAAAAAAAAAAAGAAATTGGGAAGAGAAGACAGAAGCACGTATAGGGGTACTTTCTAGAGTTAACAAGATAATATGCAAGATAGCGTTGCATTGTAGGAGGATAAGAAAAGAATAGCATTGTTTCTGAAAGCTATTCTGTGTAAAGCTTTCTTTACTCTCTGCATTTTTAATAAATAGGCGTAATCTAGAGGATGCGTTATACATTGGATAACAAAAAAACATGCTTGTAAAAAAAATAAATGAGTGAAAGTAAGCTATCCGTTATTTCCAAATATATGTTATGGATATGTTGTTAGCAATTGCATTTCTTGCCTGATGTACTAATAAGTACCTTATTGTAGCGGTTACACTCAGCATCGTTGACATTCTAACATTTCGTAAAACTTCAAAATTCCTTCCATTCTGAGCATTATTTTTTATAATTTAGAATAAATCTATAGAAATCATTAATAAATTTGTTGATTACGTATGAATCCCGTGCGCCCTTGAAATGCGTATGTTTGAATTAAAAGCAATGTCGAGCTATTCAAAAAGATTAGAATAGTTAAACCTTCTAGTTGGTGCTTAAATAGATCGTCTGCGAAATGCTTATGAAGTGGTAAAAGATGTATTGAAATAAAAGACAAGTGTTTTTGATTCTCATAATCAGGATCGTATCGTCAAAATGTTAGTTACTTAATGTAATGTGAAATATTATTTTATTGTCACCTTATCTTGATTATTCAGATCTTAAAGAAATAAATTATTAACTCAAAATTTAAGTTTAAATTACAATAACAATACTTACAATAATTTAAATCACAGTTTTACAATAAATCGCAACAGCAAGCATTTTCAAAAATATTTTGTTTGTGATGAAAAGTTTGGGAGGGGGGAGGATAACTGACGGAATTCTTTTTTTTTAGCCTAACCGGAGTGTTTGCTTTTTGAATTTTTATAAGCAGTCTTTTGATTAGAAACCGAATTGATGTAATTTTTAATAAAATTGGATTCTGGATTGTTACGAATACGTGCCGATTGGTGAGGATATTCGTGATTTCATTTCAAAAATCATGGAATTTTCGTGACCCAAACGATATTTGTAGATTGAAGGTTTGTAACAAAACAAATGCTCTGTTACAAATCCTTTACCTCAACACTGTCAAAAATATATACGCTGTGGAGTAAAGTTCGGCGGAAGGGGGGGAAGGATGGCGAAAATCTTTATACCGCCAAACGTCATGCTTGGCGAGAAGACGGCAGCCCTAAGCTACTCAGGTGTTTTAGCTGAAGCAGATCAGAGGTCGGAAAATGGTATTTGTACACGTTTTTTGATGACACTGCCTGATAACTTCCAGAGAACTTTTTACTTTATCATCATTTGTCCCGCATTTTG
Organism: Stegodyphus mimosarum; assembly: GCA_000611955.2. Taxonomy (NCBI): domain Eukaryota; kingdom Metazoa; phylum Arthropoda; class Arachnida; order Araneae; family Eresidae; genus Stegodyphus; species Stegodyphus mimosarum. The sequence continues at coordinate 786,991 of KK118438.1, forward strand.
GGCTTCTACACTGAAGTTGTTGGTGTCTACCTTTCCTTCTGCGCTAATCAATCTCGCATGATTGAAACGAACGCGATAAATCACGTTATGTTAAAGGAAAAAAAAAAAGACTATTCTTGATTGAGTTTTAGAATATATCCGTTCCCTTTCTCTCTCTGTGTGCGTTCTTTTTTGTTTATTTTTTTAGATCATTCTGTTTAAATGCCGGCAATGGTCACTGCAAAAAGAAATTAAATCATTAAGAAAATGGGATGAGTAATTTCTTTCTAATGTTGTGATCGTGAGTAATTATTGAAAGGAAATATTAATAAACATAGAGTAAGTTAACCTTCACCTGAATTTGAAGGCAAAAAATCTTTCAGCGACCAAATAATTAATATGATTAATGCAAATATATATATATTTTTTAATACTGTGCAGTGTTTAGTGCTTTTTTTTCTAGTGGTACTTTTGTTTGGATACAAGGAATCCTTTTGAAATTAACTGATAGTTTAGTAGAAATAATATTTAAAATTGCATCGTTTCTGTATCCTTATTAATTTTGCTGCGTGCGTACGGTTTCTTACTGGATTGAATGCACATAGAGCCGATAATAGCTTGATAACTTTTACTTCCTCCCCCCCTCCCCCCCAAAAACTTTACAGTTCTGGAACTTTCCACAAAGATATTCGTTCAGCTTTTCTCGGTATCACAGAGCACAATCAATAGTTATCACTTCAAACTACTAAGAAAATTAAACACAACACAATACAAAGCGCATCTAAAGAGCGAAGCTTGCACCGAATATCTCTCAATCCTCCGAACTCAGTTCAGAACTAAAAACTGACAACTGATGCTCTCTTCACTATTATGTAGTTTTCACCCGGCCGCCGAGGAATTTCCAGTACTTCCGATTTCTTGAAATCACTTGAAGAAATATACGGTTAAAGTTACTTACTTTTATAAGAGCCGGATACAGTTACTTATAAGGATAAATTGCGGTTATTCAGTTACGGTACCAGTTACAGTTATGCAGGGACCGGAGCAAAATATTGCCAAATGTTCCTCAAGTTTGTCGACTTTTGGCGATTTCTCACCAAATTTGGCGGCAAAAATTAGTCCCAAAAGTCATGGTCATCTTGGCGATGCTGTTTGCCATAATGTTAAATAGACTTAATCCTGTAATCTTATTTTCCCGGCGGAGGTTCGCTTGTCTTGAGGCCATTTATGTTACATAATATATTATTGCGAATATGATATTATGTTAAAAATATCACTTTTGTGCGTTCACCGCTGAATGCCGGTAATTTAAACTCATGCGAACGGGCTAGCTGCGTTCTTCGATTTCGCGGTTTCCTCGTGTAACGTTAATACGAGCCAGTTTCCTTACAAAGCACCTCCACGAAGACATACTCCTCTTAGGCAGATAGCCTTCGCGTACTTTGTCATATTTAAATTATTTAACCTAATCTAACCGTACTGTGCGTAAATTAAATTTTCATGCACATTGGAATGCACATTTTGCATTACGTTATAAAAAATATCATACTATGCGTATGTAAATTTCGTAGGAATATAGATTTTCGCATTATCTGTGTCAAATCTGGCAGTGTAACGCATAATGTTTCGTATAAGAATGGCTTGTATTATTTTAATTTCGTCAGTGCTGAATAGTGCTATTCCTTCCTACCCAAGGGAAAAGAGGCTTTCCTGGAGGACTTTTTAAGGAAAGTAGCTCATATTCATATTGCACAGTTAAAACCAGGGAAATGCTCATGCAGCTTGCTGTTCACAGGGATGTGGGCCGGTATCGAACTGCCATCCTTTAGCAGTCTTTGCACTTAGTCATGCAGGTTTTCTAACTAGATCACACAGAAAATACACTATGTAGGAATTCACATGCAAATTGTGTAAATTTCATCAAACGGCATTTTTACATATTAAACAGCCAGAAGACGCTTTCCCATATTTTGATTCTAAGGAGAACAGAGAAACAAAGTGCTGCTATATAACAAAAATACTCTAAAAAGTATATTTTAAAAAGCTCACTCAAAGAAGTGTTAAAAAGTGTTTATTTATTTATAAGCACAAACGGGCGTTAGCCCAGAAGGGCTATTAGTCTCGAAATTCGTTTTGCGTCGGTTCGCCATAAATGCCCATTTCACTTTTCAGATTGTTGCCACCAAATATTATCGCCCAGTGTTATATTTAAAGAAATAAAATAACGAAGAATATGCATGAATGCATGTATGTTTCTCGCATGGGGGGGAGGGGAAACGGTACCTAGAGCCATCAAATTTTGAATAATGTAGTCCTCCACCCGAACATGGGCACCTTGAAACTCAAGTTTTGAATATCGAATTTGTTTTATTGTCTGTGTCATAATTCTGTAAAACTTTAACGAAGTTTTGATTAACAAACTCAGCGAGCAGTGGACTATATGGGAGAGGGGGTGCGGGGAAAGAAAAAAAATTATCTGCAGCGCGCCAGACTTAGCCATCCGAAATTCTAAAGGTATGGCTGTTTTTATATTTAGTCCAAAGGGAACCAAATGCTCTCGTAACGTGTATGTGTGTGTAATTTTCTTTTTAAGTCCCATTAGGCTATAAAATCTGAAAGCTCTCAGTTTTTTTGTGTTTTTTTAAATCATTTAATGAAAAACCATTCATGTTTTTAAGTGCTGCAACTATATAAAATTTCATTTTTATTTTTTTAAACAGTTGTATATAGATTTCTTGTAAAATAAATGACGTCGAACAAAATGAAGTATTATATATGCGTTTATCCTTATATAAACTTAATGAAATGTGAAAAAAAGATTAAAAAAAAAAACTCACAAAATTATTTGTAACTTTGCTGTACTAGCGGTACCATCTTTTGGACGTTAAGTGGAAGGTGCCGATTTTCCATCATCTAGGATGGAACCTTGAACTTCTATGCGACATGTGATTAGCCTAAAAAAATATGCTTGTGCTCAGCGGTTAAATCAAACCTATGTTGCTCCGGGTCTCATTAATTCTTGATTGTCATTTATCTCCGTTCAAGTGATACATAATACCACAAATAATCCTACTATATAAAAAATGTCAACAGATCTCTTTATTTCTTTATGATTGATTGCTTCATGCACATTCTACGTTGGATAGGCTTAATCGCGGCCAAAAACTGCATAATCATATGAATAGTACGGCAGTATTTTTCGAAAAGCATATTAAATTCTGAATTTTGATATTCTGCTCTGGTTAGCACATTGGCAGACTTTTGTTACTGTAGTCTAAAATAAAAATTAGTTGCTGCTAGCCGCAAGTTCGAATTTGATCAGTGCGATGGTACTAAAATTGAAGTATTTCAATTAATTTAACTCAAAGTGTTAATGAATTGAGTTAAAAATAAAATGGATTACTCTACTGTATTTTGAAAAATTCTGTGGCATCAGTCATGTTATGTGAAAGCATTCGTCGTGCATTTTTGAAGCTCTGAAATGCAGATTTCCTCTATAGCTTAACCTGCACATTACGACAACCAGCTTTTATGTTAACAAACTACCCAGAACCAAAGAATTAAATTAAACGTTTCAAATTGGGTTGCCAGGTTGAAAGAGTCGTTCGCATCAAAGTAACGATTTTACCCCGAATTCCATTAGTGACCGGACGTTCTGCTAACTTTAAGTAAATATGCTCTCCTCAGTCAATTCAGAATTGAAATGAAATTTTCATTTGGACCCGCCCACCCGGCTAGTTTTCCCGGAGAGAGAACTTCGTTCGGTTTGGTTAAGGTGCATAATTTAACTTTTCTGTGCCTAATTAAATAGTTAACACGCGAAGCTCATTCCTGAGATCGTTTGCTTGAAGTAGCTGCGGATCTGCCAGAAATTAATGTAGAATTCCGGATTTTAATAAATATTTTCAAGCGGGACCTATTTCTGGAAATGTTTGTGTAAGTAATTAGTCAGTCTTCGTGCTGCTACCGAAGTTTTAAAAGCGTTGATTGGAGATAGAACTCTTCTCTCTGCCGTTGCTTTGGAGCGAATTCGTAATGAGAAAAATTTTTCCTTTCCTCACTGAAAATTTCTCATTGCACTCAGCATAATTACGATGCTTATCGTTATTTTAATTGCTTAATTCTGTTTCGTAGAATTTAAAGCGAGTTTCATCGTTGTGCCGGAAGCATAATTCGTTGAAATGATGAAGGAAATTGCAATTAAGTTCTGGTAACGACTTGTTTACTACAACAAATGCGGTAAAATTACGTATTCCTGTATTTTCTACAGAGTGAAAGTTGTTTGATTTTTAAAAAGTGGTAGTTGAAGCATCTTTGTAACAATGTAGAAGACAACAAGTGCACACACGTGTTAGAGTTGAAAGTTTATTTCGTATTCCATTCGGAAGTATCAATCGATTTGTTGCCAGCATGTGGATTTCGACGACGAAACTAAGAATGCATGCGTGTGAATTGTTTTGCTCGAAACTGGTTAATTTTTATAATTAACGGCAGTATGCCATTTAAGAAAGAATATTGATTATTAAATAAGGTCAGAATGCAGGTACAGAATCAGCATTATAAGAAAATAATTCTTAACTAGTGAGCCAGCTGGCCTGTGGAAGTGCGTGGTGGCAATTTGTGTTTTAATGAATGTTATTTAACTGTTTATTAATATTCTACTTGAATGTATAATAAAGGAACAATTCTTGCTATAAAAAGTACCTCATCCAGTAACAGGAAACATGCACACGTTTTTAAAGAACTTTGAAATTCGTAAATCTAGCAAAACAAAGCCATTGATATCTTCTCTGTGTTGGGCAGCATGATAATTGAACTAAAAACACACCTGAGCATGTTACTAGAATGCTTTATGCTTTAGCTTTGTAAAGAAAATTTCTAAGAAATTGGAGGTCTCTTTGCCAATGATGTGAGCACATGTACGTCATCTATGATAATCACTCATTCGGGCATGACCACTTCGTTATGGGACGCATTGGAAAAGGTCCGAGGATTCGACTCCGACATTGCCAAGCCAAACTCCATTTAAGATTTTCTTGTCGTAATAGCAAAGACAAGCTATACGATACGCTGGGCCGTGAAGCGGAAGACTTAACTGATGAAATTAGTTCTGTAATCGAGAGAAAGGCGCTCGTATGTTTTCCGAATACATGGATTGAGTTCAGGCATCACGAAACTCATGTTGAAGTGCCTTCGTAAGCACAGTTAGATTAACCATTAAGCAAAATAAATGCGTGCATCGAGAAAAGGGGTACCACAAAAATTTCTCATTGTCTATTTTACTATGGATTGTCTAATGCAATTAGTAGTTAAAAAGACCAAGAGATAAGGAATGGGGGAAAAAGCAGACCTTATACTATAAATGTATGTATAAAAGCACCGACATATTAAAGCAAAAAGAATGTAGAAAAAGATATTCGGGTTTCATATCTTTAAGATTTCTGATAAATTTATTATGCGGTAATTTTTTTTAAACATCTAAGCAAAAACATTTTATATTGCATATGGTAAAAGATCTTAAGATTCGGATTCCCAATGCATTTTGGGATTATCTGGGTTAACTTCAAATTTCACTTTTAAACTAAAAACAAAAACTAAATCGTGACAGTTTTAATCAACTGCGCAATAATATAATGTAAATTTATTCTGGAAATGATTTGTGAAGTTTTTAAATTTTTTTGTTGTTTTTACATGGTAATCGGGGTTGGGATTGCATATTAAAATCATTCTTTAGTGGATTTACAGGTAGAAAAACACTGCGCACTGCTATTTTAAACGGCAGATTTCGATGTTTAACTATAGGTGTTTATTTAATTTGCATTGTTTCATCTGTCTTGAATCATTTGTTGAGTATCCAGTAAACTTTTATATACTATTCCATATTACATTTGTTACCAGCCACAATTGTTCAGGTCGTGGGCTGTTTTTTCTTTTCTCCCCTTTGTCAGTTATTAGTGACAAGTTTATGTTTTGTTTGAAACTGTTTGAATAAATCATTATTAAATACTATTATAGAAATAGTGTAATATTATATGAGATAATTGTGCTAATAGACATAAAATCTGTCTTAAGACCAAGATTTGTTATTACTATTATTAGTTATATGTCCATTTTACCCTTTAAAACAAAATAAAATGGGATTGTTGTTTTCGAACTATTGGATGTGCTATTAAATGTATTTTGGTAGTGTTTTCATGTTTTTATCGTTGAGAAATTAATGTGCCTAAGAAATCGACGATACTGAAAAATTGAAACGTGGACAGAGGTGAAGACAAAGATGGTGAGAAAGCTAAGCTCGGCCCAAAATTTGAGCGGCATTCGCACACAAAACATGTACGGAGACGCGCAAATTGCTTCAAAAAAACCGGTTCAGATTTTTTGAAGAGCAGAGTATCAAAAGAATAGCCGCAAGCGTTGCGAAAACAAGTTATCTCCATTACAGTCACTTTACTGTCAAAGCCATGTGTCTTGTGTTCCTTTCTCTTGACGGATGAGAATGAGCTTAGCTGGAACACCTAGCACCATCTACCGGTTGAATGTGGATTTAAAAGTCTTCTTTATTTAATAGACAATTTTGTGTTACGTGCATTTAATTTGGAAGAATAAATATATGTACCATATATTCCGACGTATAACGCATACTTTTGATACAAAAAATATGACCGAAATGTACGGGTTGCGCGTTATACGCCGGATATAAAAACGATAGTTTAAAAAATAAGGAAACAATTAGATTTTTACGTGCATCAAAATGATGCTTATTTAAAAGAAATGAAAATTAAACAGTTTCATTATCGGATAACATGAAGGGTTCGTCATGTTGGTCTTACGTTTTGTCTTCAGGCGTATCAGCTAATTTTGTTTCATCTTTGTCATCATTGTTATTTTGATTACACAAATAAATACAAACATCCTTACTGCAAGCACGATTTCCATTTTCTTTCGCAAAATGAATGGCTTTGCATTTCAAACCAGCACTATGTTTATTTCTTTTCGCGGGAGCCGCATTTACTGCTTAAGGAGCACTAGATCAACTGAATTTCACTAAAGCAAATGCGATTTACTAAAACCTTCGATTTTTACTTCAAAATCACAGCTTCAAATAACTACAGAAAGAGAAAACATCTAACTCCTAATTCTACGAATTCATTCAGGTTTGAAGTACTCTACAGTAGCATTCTTTTGGACAACTGCATTGAATACAATCCGTCCTCTTTGCCGGAATATTTACTCCCTCAAGTATTTAACCCCCACACAAAGTGTTCCCCTTATCGCTTGTCAGTGCGCTTTACCATTGTTCGAAAGGCTAGGATAAATGCTCGAATAGGTGACCTCAAAAAGATAAGAGCATGCACATGCATCTTTTAGGTTTTTTTCGTGAAGAATTGGGTGCGCGTTATACGGTGAATATACTTAGTAAAAAATGTAGTTTGAAATTATAGATGCACGTTATACACCGGTGCGCGTTATACGCCGGAAAATGCGGTATATCGTAAGCTGTACTACAATCTGGTTATTCTCTGCATTTAGGAAGAGATAAAATTTAACCATATTATAGTCCTGAATGAGTTTCAATTCGTATGGAGAATTCCCTAAAGATACTTAACTATACTGAAAGCAGGGCCAGAGCTAGGCCTTTTACTATCCTGTACTGTGCCTGAGGTACCAAAAATTCTTAAACTGTCTTGGGAGCAGGAACTATTTATTGCCCAGCTGTGATGCCTGCAGAGATTGAAAGTTGCTTCTTATATTTGCCCCTTCCCCCCCTTTTTTTTACTTCTTGTATATTTTTCTTTTTACAACTTAGTTAAAGAAACGGGGATGGTTATTCTATTATCTTTTGCTCTTCTCTTCGGTGTTAATGTATTATATCTGTATTATGTTTTTTACTTAAAAAAGTAATATTTAATTTGTAATTAACGTGACTTTTCTTAATTCATTTTGTTACTTCTATTAATTAAATAACACACTTTTATAATTAATTTTAAATTATTACTTCGAAGGGGCAGTTTGCTCAGAAGGACTATTAATTTCGTTTTGGCATTTTGCTAAAACAATTGATTGTAATTTTTATTGATTCACTAAAAGCGTTTCACTTTTCATATTGCTGCCTTTAAATATTATCGCCCTCTATTATCCCCCTGCGAATATGGGCATCTGGAAGCCCAAATTTGAAAATTGGAATTTGTTCTATTATCGATTTCATATTTTGTAAAACTTAGCGAATTTTTGATTAACAAACTCAAGGATTTCAAAACGAGCAATGGCAACTCTAGCGCGCGAGGCTGTGCATTGGAAATTAGAGATATACTAATTTTAAAATTATTTTGCGATATTACTGTTGAACTGAATTTTATGGTTTAAGTGCGAAGAACATGATTTTTAATAAATAAAGGTAACACACGAAATGTTAAAAAAACGCCCCCTTTGGACGTAATTTTAATTAAGACGTACTTTTACTAATAGTAATGCTGTGGGATAAGAAGAAGAAAGCGGAGTTTACTCTAAAAATTTCTAAAATTCTCTTTATTTTAAAAATTGTAAAATAATGTAGAAGGTTTTAACAGTACCTAGTTATTTTTATTATAAACGTGTAATTCTTAAATGTTCTTAAAACTTATGTATTTGTTTTAAAATAGCATTGGAAATTAATGGGTAATGTTTGATATGAAGTTATTTTGAGTAATGGGAATTTTGAAATTAACTTCACGTTACGTATATAAATTACGACCATTAACTCGGTAACAGCATAATTATTACTTGCTTACTATTTGCAAGTATAATTTAAAAAATGCTTTATCAGTTTCTAGAATTTTACAAATAAGAGAGAATTATAAATAAAATAATCGATAACTTTTTCATTGTTTTCATGTGTTCATGTTCGCATTCACGGCATCGACAAAGTACTACTTGCTGCCACTACAAAATTTATAAATAAAGAAATCCAACCTACGTTAGAAGAACAATAAATCGTTTATAAAAGTCAAACGTTTTTACCCTGGATGCTCAAGATCTTGATTTAAGATTGCTTACGATTGGCTGACCTTGAACGAATGGGCCGATCTCATTTCCCATCAGAAGCGAATTGAATTCGATTTGACACTTGACTGACTTGAGGGAAGATTAAATATTCATAAAAGTATAAAGAATAAGGAAAACATGTAAAAAACCCTCCTCCCGCTTAAATCTTGTTCCTTAAGTTCGTATTCATCTTGTATATTATTTCTATCGTTTCATATTTCACGTTATGTCTCAAGTAAATTAAAACTTAAGACATTTCTAAACGGAGTGGGAATATATGATATATTTATCAATTTCGGTGTTTTTCTGCTTCAGGGTTTTGTTCCCCCGCCTAAAAAGTACTACTTTACAGGGAAAACAAAATATGAGTATCATAGATTTCGTATTCTCATTTAATTATCACCATTTATAAAATATAAATTTTATTTTTTAGAAACAGGTTATGTAAACAGGTTTATTACTTTTAAAAACAGGTAAAAAAGGTTTTAGAAACAGGTTATTACTTTTAAATATCCACTTGTTATGTCCACTTTTAAAATGTCATGAGAAATATTCTGGAAACAATGAAAAGTCATATTGTAAAAATTATAGGAATAATAATTATAAAATAATGCCTTCAGCACAATTATTTATGAAATCCAGTATGACAGAAGCACATCTATTACGTATAACAAATCGTTATTATTATTTTTTATTTTATTATTTTATGTTATTTATGATTTTGACATTTTTTATGTATTATTTTTCTTAATTTTTTATAACTTATTTATTTTATATGAGTTATTATTTTTAATTTCTACATTTTTTTATTTCTATTTCCACTTCCAGTGCCATCTATAGCATTGAGGCCTCCATTAGCAGCAGGTAATTTTCACTTAAAAAATATTTGAACTAACCATATTACTGGGAAATATCGTTTCCGTTTTTTTTTTTTTTTTTT
>KK118438.1:801608-842114 GCA_000611955.2 Stegodyphus mimosarum
ATTCCTGCTATTGCTTTGCTGTCTTGGAAATTTGTTGCCATTTATCTCTCTTTCATCAACTGTATCACCGTAATGATGCAAAAAGGTACAACTGTGCCTCTGTAACAAGTTTTTAACAACTTTGTTTTTATAAAAACAGGTACAGAATGTGCCCTTTACACTATTTTGCAGTTATAAATATGCTACTCAAGAAATGTCTTTGCATATTGTGTTGATGAAGTTAAAAAAAAAATGGCTTTATTTTCTAATTCTTGAATATGTTTAAAAATAATATATTTTTTTTATTTAGTTAATTTTTTTTCAAATATGCATTTTAGTTGTTTGTGAAATTGTGCTCTGTAATCAAAAGTAATAATATATTTCTTGTTTTAGCTGGTTATTTTACGAGTACTACTAGAAAAACATTGATCACAAATAGCTCTTCACCATCAGACTTTGACATTGCTCCTGATACTACATTAGGTACTGTTGTCGATATCCTAGGCGATCCTGATGTCACAGTTCCTGTCACAACCCCATCCAGTAGCAGCAGCTCTACATCTCCCACAACAACCACACAGAAATATTTCCAACAAAGTATAAGCCTAGTCACATCAGCTCCACAACCATACAGTAAGTGTTATTCTTCTTAACGTTTAATAATTTGGTTTTTCCAGTTACATATTAACACTTTGAACGTCTGATTAGCCATTGAAATTTCATATGCTTTACTGTGTTTAATTGGGATATATTTAAAGTTGAGTGCAAATGATGAAGTTCAGTTTTGAGTAATGTGGTTGGGGTTAGTTAAATGAAAAAAGTTTGTCTTTAGTGCCTTAAAAGTGTACTGTTATAATAACTTTCTAGTCAGCACACTAGATTAAACAGATTCCTAACTTCCTCTCGAACTTCATGATGATTTAGGCATCTGTAAGCCAGCAGCAGTTTCTGGGTTTGACCCTACTGGTTCTATATGTTGTGTCCTCAAAGAATGGGCAATGTTTATATCGACATAGCACCACCAATAAATCAATAAGGAAAATGCATTATTTATAATTTTGAATGATTGATATCACAATGAAACATAGTTAGCACTGCACATGTATGCATAATATATAAATTTTAAATGATAAAGGATTCAGGTAAATAAAGTAATCTTTATATCTTAAATATTTTCTGCATTAGATTTTTAAGTTAAATCAAATATTTCAGGCATTTTAAAATTTCAAAATGTAGACTATATTTGATTAATTATAAAAAGGTTACATATTTTAACAATTATTAATATTATTATTTTTTAGTTATATAGAAACAGATAAAGTGAATTGAATGTGAAATTTTTTTTTATCTTTTCTAGCTGAACCAGCAACAACTATACGTACAACTACTGGACCAAATGCACCTCCAAATCATTGCCCACCAGTTCTCATAAGTGACATTCAGTGGAACTGGACAAAAGCTGGTACTCAGGCGATCCATAGATGTCCTGGTGGTGCTACAGGTAAATTTTTCTTCAGTAATAATTCCAGAAGTAAGAATCATTCCTAAAAATTTTAACGCACTGCATTAATAGTATATGGTATAATCATGTTTGTGCATTTTAATAATTTAATGCAAAATTAAGTGCATTCATACTGAACTGAGGCATTTTTTCAAGGATTTCTTTATTTGAGCTGATTTGCAGAATCTGTAGTAATTTTTATTCCTACTTCTTTTAATTAGACCCAATCTTTAGGAGACTGGCAGAGAAAAGTTGTTAAAATTTTCGCTTTGAAATTGAGCTTCACCCAAATTTTACATACTGATAGATTTACTAAGCATGAATTTTTGAATGCCTTTTAAAATCAGAACAATTAACATGTTAATTACTGGCTGTAGAACTAATCCTGAATTTTCTTGAATCCGAATCCTTTAATTAAGGTCCCGAAGTTTTCAATCCTTTGTATAAGGAAAATAGTGAAAGGGGCTCAAGGATTTGTATTTAATGTTAAATGTTTTTAATTAAAGGAAAATTTGAAATTTTCATCTAATGAAGCACAAATTTAAAATACGCATGTATGTATTAAGAAGATTAAATCAGATTTGGTAGAAAAATATACAGCTCTTAAATATTGAAGTTAATTTGATGAGTTTTAATAAAATATATTTCACATTTTTTAGATTTTTCCAGGAGCTTTTTAAAACTAGAAAAGTAGGAGATTATTTTAAGTGTTAACATAGATAAAAACTAAGCACAGAATATTAAACTCTCTCAAATTTAGAAGTATGACATTCAGAAATAACACTAGATAATATTGGAGTTCCAAGCATGCTAAAATTGCAACAATTAACTTCTTTTTTAGTGAATGCTTCCAAATTTGATATCAATAAACTAATCTTTTCAAAGTTTTGAGTTAAAATATTGAATAGGTTTTTAGGTTAAGATTAAAAAAAAATTCAGGTAGTGGTGAAAGCAGTAAGATTCAAGAACAATCTGAGAGGCCCTTTTTTGTTAATTATAAACAACATTTAATGTATCGCATTAAAAATGTTTTCAATAATATGTATCTTGAGTTAATTGCATTTCTTTCGTAAAGTCATTTTTTGTCAGTTCATTTATGCTAAGTGCACTTTTGTTCATTTGATGAAATTCTATCTAGTAGCTGCATTCCTTAAATATTTACATAGGTTAAACATTTATTTTTTAGGTCTTGCTAGATGGCAGTGTGCAAGCGATCCTGTAAGGTGGTTAACGCCTTATCCTGATTTACGTGAATGCAGATCTGGTTGGGTGGTAAATTTGAAGAAGAGAGTAAGTTGAACACAGTTTCATTTAATGACTTTATTTACTTCAAATTTTAAAGTAATATTTCATTTTCTGTAACTTCTTGCATAGATGAAACTGTGCATTTAATGATACCTACCAGTTAATATATTCCATTATTTATTCTCATTTTAAATTGCAAAAGACAGTTGGTTGTCAAAATAACTTTTCTTTATAGTTTTCTAGATTCTGATTATCTAATGGAACTTTTTTAGATTGAGTCAGGAGAATCCATTAACAGTGTAGCTGCAGAACTTGCACTCATGACTTATATTAAGCCTTTGTATGCTGATGACCTCAAAGACATAGCTGAAGTTATACAACAAACATTATCTAGAGCTATTAATGGAATGGAAAACTTTCATGATTTATGGCATCGCTATCATGTTTTAAGAGAATTATTGCAGGTATGTCAAATATTGTATAATTTTTATAGATGCATACAAAGTCTGAAATCTGAACATTCAGTATCCAGAATGATCCGAAATTCAGACTTCCGGATCACCAGTAACCTTTTTTGTAAAGAATTATTTTTTATATTTAATGCTTCCACATTCGAAATTTTTTCATAATAAAACATGTGGAAGAGACTAGATTCTTTACTCTTAATTTCACTTTGGCACAAATCATTATTTATTATTGATTCCCTCATCTCATGACTATCAACACAGTGCAGTTTGAGAAATAACTCACCCATGTTTAAATATTTTTTTTTTTAATATTAGTAATTGAATACCAAGAGCATGGTAACCTACTGCTAACTCCATTTTCTAAATGTTAAGTGTGTTGACAAGGAGGAATTGGGGGGGGGGAGATGATTTTGTAAATGATTCATAGGCCAAAAGATTAAATTTAGGGCTGTATGAATTGAGAATAACTGATTTGTTATTCAATTAAGCCCAGGACTGGAGTCAGAGCTAATGCAGCCACACCAGTTGGCAGAAGAGATGCAAAATTTTTAGAATTTAGAGAGGTGCTTGGCAGCAGAATTTTGGAACTACAGAAACTGCACCAGAGTGCAAAATGTCTAGTGTCTGCCCTGGATAAGCCTCAAGTATATGTGAAAATCTATTTATTCGGGACTAAGCATGTGTGGGAAATAGTTGTAAGTGTAATAAATAACTAAACTAATGTAATTGAGGCTTATCAGCATTCTATAAAAGCAAGACATAAATGTAGTGGAACAGCATGTCTTTAGTCTCCAACCTCATGATAATCCCCAATAGGTTGAAAATAATCTATTACTTACTATTTTGTAGAATGCCGCCTAGGCGGTATAGTGGTTAGGGGAGCTGACTGCGACACCGAAGAGGCCGGATTTGAATCCCAGAGAAGGCATGGATATAAAATTGTCTGTCCCCTCATAGGAGGTACTGGTAGCCACCAATTAGGTGCTTCCACAATAAAATGGCCACCATTTTCAGCCTTAGGAGTGGCCAATGCTGAAAAAAGGCAAGTGCCTGCCATTCAATATATATTTAAAAAAAAATATTCTGTGGAAGGCAGACCCTAAATTTTAATCAGTTTTCTCCAAAAAAAAATAAATAAAAATACAGCAATAACAGTTAATTTATATCCTTATTCATATAAACAATAGATGGTTTGAATCTCATCAAATAAAAGCGCCTATGTCATGAGTGTATTGTTACATTATGCTTATCTGCAAATGGTGCTAAATTGCAGTGTTGTAATGCATAAGTGTCAAAACGTTTAAGGTTATTTTATTTATTTATTTATCTATTTTTTTTAAACCACTGAAAATTTACCGGTTTAGTTTAAAAATAGTTAGAACTTAGTCCTTTACATGCAAATATTAATTGAAATGCTATGTTTTGTTACGATTTCAGATATTTATAAACAAATGTTTAATCATAAGTTTTCAATATTAATTGCTTATACTGATTGAGTTACATAACTTCCATCTCCTGTAGCAAAGAGTTTTATTGCTTCATTTTAATAAGTCAGGTTTTTAAAAAGAAGTGTTTACTTACATAGCTTTTGACTTTCATGAATTTTTAGCCTTCTGTCAGTGTCTTCGATGAGTAGTTATTTTCTTAAAATTATTTCTGAAAAGACAAAACAAAACAAAATTTAGTGCTCTGTCTAGTGAATTCTAAACCTTATTGAAAAGCCTTTTTTTGTTTTACATTTTCAAATGATAAGTAAAAACAGTATATTACATAGAAGTTTCTTTTGTAATCATGCTGACTTCTGTTGTTAAGTTTATAAATATGAAATGTTCAGGAATAATGAGCTTCTAAAACTTGAAGAAATGAAACATTTCAAATTGTATAACTACTTTTTTTATTTTATTAAAATTTCTTATACTTTCTAATTATCCATACCCCCATTTTAACATTTGGTAGAGCTGCCATGTTTTACATATTTTTTGGCATATACATCAGTGGTCAACTTAAGCCATTAGATGACCACTGTAATACATTCACATTACTCATGAAATACTTGAACATATGTGTTCAAGTATATATGGATTTGTAAGTTTTATATTTAACCATTGTTTCATAAAATAGTATTCACTGCTGTAAAAATGTAAATATCTGTCATAGATTTTTGTTCTTGTTCCTCCTCCTTAAAATTTCTTGTTTAAGTAAAAAGTTTCTTTTTTATTATTTATTTATGAATAAATCAATATCTATCAGCTGTAGAGATAGCCAAACCAATTTTATGTTTACTAGTCCACAGAATTGCTAACTCATTAGCTAATTTATACGGGGTGTGGCTAATCAGAAACTGTTAGATTTCTCAATGGTGGGATAATTTTTTCCCTCTTTTTCTTTCTGTCAACTAATACTGAATGAAAATGTATTCATTCACTCATCAAGCTTACAGTGCAATGACATCCACAATAAAATATTGGGGGTTTGATCCCAGAATTTAAATTTAATGGAAAATTAAACAGGGATCTTGACTGGAGTCTCCAGTTTGGATGACAATTTTTTATGATTGTTTTACTAAAAACTACTGGGGATAACTTAAGCATGGGAGTCTTGAGACACATTGATAACCTCATCTGAATGCGAAGCAGACAGCATTTTTTCTTTTCTTTTTTTTTTTTTTAAACTATCATAAAACTGAAGAAAAAGTTCTATAAAACATTGCTTTCACAAAAATCCAATTTGCATGTGATTTATGGTGATTTAAGTAGTGTTTTATAATATATTTTGCATTTACTCTATATAGTCTTGGATAAATGTATCTGACAGTTGATAAAAATATTATAAAATATCATCTTGTTTGATAATACTACTTATTTATTGAATGATTTTCTTATTGCAAATTTCAAAGGACCATTTTTTGTCTTACTTTAGTAACTTTAGTAACATACTTATACTTTAGTAACATAATTTATGTAATTTTCATTTTATCAAACAGCTTGTCTAAATGCATGTAATATTTCATTTAGGATTAAATTAACTTGCATTCTAAATTCAGAATGTTCTCGTGTTTTCTTTCAGTCTTTGATGGAAACAATAAGCAATCTCCTCAAACAGGGTCAGAGTGCTTGGAAGGATTTAACTGCACCTGACCGTCGAAGAGTTGCTTCTTCTTTATTAGATGGGCTAGAAGAAAGTGCTATGTTGTTAGCTCAGTCATCTGGAAAAGAAGACTCTTTTACTTTAGCTGAAGCAAATGTTTGTAAGTATTTTTGTCTGTGTAAGCATTGATTGAAATATTACGTAATGCTAATAAATTGCATGTCTATCATTTCAGATTCTTTTTTAATCTTTAAAGAAGAATAAAGATAATTGTTTAAAATTTTTATTTTTATTCATATTTCATAGTTACATTTTCAGATAATTGAACCTGCAATAAAATATTTAAAATTTGATATTATTTTTAGTTCTATCTGTCCAAGTGCTGAATGCTAGAACATCATCACCTGTTCAGTTTCCAATGCCAAATGATTTTCATGGTGAGACTGGTGAAACTGCTTGGGTTAGAATGGATGACACTTTTGTTTTACCTGCTCAGGCACTGTTAGATATATCAAAGCATGGTAAATTTTGTCTTCATATTGTACTCAAGTACTTCATGTACAAATGTGTTTTGTATTTCAAGAGTTTTACCTTATTTTAAATTCAATTTGTATATATATATTCCTTAGGTCTTGCAAAAGTTGTATTTGTTGTGTATAGTGGTGTAGGAGAAATTCTGAAACCCGAACCTGGGTACCTCTCACGTAGTGGAAAAGGAAATTCCAGCTGGCGTATTAATTCTAAAGTTATTGCTGCTGCTATTGGTAAAGAAGAAATGATGAGATTATCTCAGCCTGTGATAATAACATTTAGACATTTAGAGGTAATATATATTTTTAATTCTTAAATATTAATCTCTTTTTCTTCAACGTGGAATCATTCATCATTCTATTCCCCTCTTTTTTTTTTTTCTGTTTGAAAACTGAATAAGGCTTTCTTTAGTATATGAGATGATCATATAATTTGTGAGGGTTTTCAGAGTTTTTTTTGTTTGTTTGAAAAGTTTTTGCTGCCTTTATGTTAGTTGTCCTGTTGGAAAATTAGGTTAAATACTTTGCTTGATTAAAGTCTGCTATCAGTGTATACATCCAATTAGAATCCTCGTCCTTTCAAAGATATTATCAGTGTAACCAAAGTTGGAAAATAATCATACAGTAAGAAATCTAGAATGTAAGAGAGATAAAGCTTCAAAATCTCCCAATTAAGTTTATAACTTCTGCTTCTGACATAAGAATGTGAAAAAGCACATTGTCACAAAATAGGACCTTTCATAGGGTTAACAGGATCATTCATTTTAGTTGCAACTACAAAATCAGTTTCCGAAGTCCAAAAAAAGAACTACTCTTGCCGTCTTAGCATTCATTTACCACTCAGTATGTTAACAAGTGTACCACATGCTTCAGGCATCAAGGAATACAACAGGTGTCCATAATCTAATGGCATGTGTTTTTACATTTTACCCCAGAAAATGTTCAAATGGATGTTTCCACAACTGAAAAGTAAATGCTACATGTTTCTTCCTATTGGATTCATTTGATTGTTATGATACTGTGCACTATGACCCACAAGTAACCAAATAGTAAAACTGTTGAATTTGATAGTTTGACTTAAGTTCTTATCCTGTCAAACGGGCTGGCTGTATGGGAGTTTTTTTTTTTTTTTTTTTTTTTTTGGAAGGAATGTGAATACAACTTGGTTTCCATTAAAAAGTCTTCCATAAAAGCATCTTCTCTTGGTCAAATAATATTAGAGCATTCTGCTGTAATTAAATAATTCAGTGCAATCCAGCACATTATGTGCATATCAGATAGAATACAATAAATTCTTTTAGCTCAGCTTATGGTACATTCATACCTGCATCCATAATATTACCATCAAATGGACAACTTTTTATCATATTTTATGTATTGCAATATTTTGGTAATTTCTACTTTTTATAAAATTTACAATACTATAATTTATAGTTTTAAATAAAATTGTCTTTTGATGGTGAATTAATGTTTAATATATAATAAAGTTATATAAAATATAAATTTTTGTAAATTTAATCAGAATGGAAAAATTTATTTCATTTAATATTTCAGGAGGAAAATATGACTAACCCATTATGTGTATTCTGGGATTTTGATATCAGGTATAAAATATTTCCTTTTCCTTTCCTTTTGTATCATAGTAGATAGCACATATCTACAATCATATATAGTGTATGAAAAAAATATTTTTTCATGTATATAAGCATAAATAATATACCTTTTCCCCCTGTTACTAGGGAATGGTCGAGTGTTGGTTGTTGGGTCCAAACTACCAATGCAACTCACACTTCATGTGCATGTAATCATCTCACAAATTTTGCTGTTATGATGGAAGTGGCCAGTGTGAAAGTAAGCCCTTAAAAATTATATATAAATGTAAAACTTACACTGATTTTTATGATAACTATGGAATTTTAACAATTTAAATGTGAAAGATTATTTTTAGTGTCAGTATTATACATTAATACTAAAATTACATATCTGATAAAAAATATTTAGGAAGACATCTAATTAAATTTAGGGAGACAATAATTAAATTTGGGAAGCGCTATTAAGGAACAACTGAAACATTATGAAAGAGATATTTGAAGTGGTAGTAAATATTATATAAACATCTAGAAAACCATTTGTGTGAAACCATGAGAGAGAAAAGACTGCATTTCAGATCATGCAAGACTCAAGAAACAGTGGTTTTTTTTTTTTTTTTTTTTTTTGACAATTTGTGACTGCATGTTGCTGCTGTAACAATAACAACACTGTTCTGAAAGCAATCTGTCAGTGCTAAAATATACTGCTAACGGACTAGACTTAGTGTGTGATTTATTCAATTTTCAACATTGAAGAAACAATTACACAAGAAGGTTCTCTTTAGATGAGGAAAATGTGCCTTGCCTGCAATGCTAAAAGGTGTGTCAGAAAATGGATGATTTCAATTTTAGAATCATTTGCAAAATCACGTGAAAAGCATGCTTTAAAATGAAAGGACTTAAATTTGAAAAAGAGAAAAGTGCACGGTTGGTACAATTATTTATTTGATTCTGAATAAGAGAATCAGTCTTAGAAATTTTTTCAGCGACCTTACTAAGAAGAACAAATAGCTTTATCAAGCGGGTGGCAGATGAATAAAGGAGATGCCATAAATAAAAAAATAATGCCATAAATTCATTATAAATGATTTTCATAGGCCAAGAGATTACATTTAGTGCTGTTTAAATTGATAATAACTTACTTCTTTTTTACATAAGCCAAGAGCCAGTAAGTCTGCACCAGGCAGTGAAATTTTTTATAATTTAGAAGAGTACTAAGCAACAAAATTAAGAGATGGCCAAATTTATAGAATTTAGTGTTGCTTCTGGTAGCAGAATTCAGGACCCGCAGAGATTGCACAGGGTAGCAAAAGTGCCTAGCACTGATCTTGTAATAAGCTTGGATGTGGTTATTTATTTATTTGCAACTCAGATAAACCTTAAGCATGTGTCGAAATAGACATAAGTATAATAAACAACTAATATAATTCAAGCTTAACTCAATATGCAGTGTATGCAAGACAAATTTTAGTGGAACAACATGTGTTTAGTTGCCAGCCTTGCCAGTAGTGTAAAGCAGACGCGCTAGCTAAGGTTTATGGCGATAGCCACAAATTTGAAGATTTTTGAATATGGCTAACCAAAATGCAAAATTTTCCAATTAATGGAACTTGAGAAGAATTATGGAGACATGGGGATAACTGAAGATGATAATGTAGAAGTTTTCCATTACGATGACAATGCCCCAATAATCAGTCAACTAACACACAGCAGAATCTGTAGTATGATTCTAAATCCAAAAGATATGAATACAGATAGTAAAGAAAGTGATGGAGAAGTTATTGAGAGTAAAATAATTTCAGTTGATTATTTAGTGCGAATTCGTGACACAGACTTCAACAATAGCATTTTGTAACTGAACAGAAAACTATTAAAATTAAAGGAAAAGTATTACCACAAAAAACACTTAAGAAACATTGAAAGGAAAACGCAAATAAATAAGTATTTAGCCTTTTTTTATATAAATTTTGATTTGCTTAAGGTAATAAATCGTTCATTATTTCATAAATAATTATTTCATATTTTTAAATTTTATAATTTATGCATGTGATTTCATTAGTTTTAAACTGATATAAAATCTGGAATCGCTGAAGTCCCAATGAGTACCAATCTTGGACTCTGTACTTTATTAGTTTGCAATTAATAGGCATTTTAAATGTCATTCATGGAAAGGATCTTAATTTATATTATTGATAAGTGAAACAGAGTCAGAAGTTTTATGCAGTAAGAAAAGTTATAGTTATGTATTGTTTCTTAAAAATTGTCTAATGGTTCATGTATGTTTCTTTCTCTTTTCTTTTTAAAGGAAGTAGCTGTTGCTCAAGAGGTTTTGCATGTGACAATCACAGTAGGGTGTGGAATTTGCATAATCTGCTTAATTCTCACTATTATACCAATATTTCTTTTAAGGTTTGTAATTTATTTTTCCCATTATATCAAGCAACTTTTCATTACATACTAAATTATATTAAATACTCCCAATTGTAGTATTTTCTAGCCCCTGTTTAACAGTCTAATATTTGTTTTAAAAATTTTTCTTGTCATACTTTATAAAGAATATTCATAAATATTTGTATACAATATTTAAGTAATTTATTGCTTATTCAGACTGTATAATCATAAGAGAGATATTCCTCTATATTACAGATCACACTTCTTTGATAATTCTGATAAAAATTATTATTAAAATTGGAAAACTGGTTCATATTTAATGATAATTATTTAATATATATTTAATTAAATTTGTTTGTAAATAGTCAGATATTGTTTTTATTATAAATTAGCATTTCAAAAACATGTTTTGGCTAACATTGGCGAAAATGGTAGTTTTTAATAGCTTTGGTATAAATCAGGAATGAGCATTAGTAGATTTGTATGCTTAAGAACATGCATATATCTTACTTTTAGTAAAATTAATTTCTAAAGTCTTGCTTTCTTTTGTCTTCTTCTTTTCTGCCATGCCTTTTCTTCCAACTTTTGGTTATTTAATGACTATTATGTATGAAATTTATAACTTTTTAAATTTATTTTATTTGAGGAGTTTGATTTTAATGCGTATTATGTCTGAAATTTATAATTTTTTTTCATTGATTTTATTTTTAGGAGCTTGAGGGGTGACACTGTCACTGTTCACAGAAATATATTTCTATGTTTACTGTTGACTGAAATTGTTCTCATAATGGGCATTGAACAAACATGGGAACCAATTTTGTGTGCAATACTTGCTGCTCTTTTGGACTACTTACTTCTGGCTACCATCTGCTGGGCCTTTCTTGAATGCTTTCAACTATATGTTGAACTTGCAGATATCTCACAGCCTCAGAAATCTCGATGGGGATGGTACTATGGTCTTGCATACTCTGTACCAGCAATTATTGTCAGCATTGCTGCAGTGGTAGATTGTAAAAGCTATGGAACTGATCGCCTTTGCTGGCTGCGTTCTGACAATTACTTCATTTTTAGTTTTATAGGACCTGCTATCGGGATTTATTTTGTAAGTACAAGTACTTTTTCCTTGATAATGTACATTTGTTCATGAAAAAAATATGTGAAAATTCAGAAATGAGCACATTTTAAACTCAGCGTAGTAAAGAATCAGTAATCCACATATGTTAATAACAGTATGCTTATTAGAGAATTTTTAAGATTATAGATGATGTCTTTCCAAGTTATATTTCTCCTGTTCAAATTTTTGCATGTAACTAACTAGCAAAGCATATACTCACACTTGACAAATTGCTTAATTAATGTTTATAGAATACAAGCCTTATTAATAATAATGCTGGTACAAAGGAAGAAAAAAGTATAAATAAATAAGAGAGAAATATTTTTAGGAAGTTAAGAACTCTTGTAAAAATGCATCAAAATACTTTATGAAAAAATAATTGGTATATCCAGCAGGGTAATTATTTTTGTATTAAATATGCTTTTAAATGAAAGAAAATAAATACATTGTTTACAAAAACCTTTTTAAGGTTTTTTGTTAATTTATTTCCTATGTTAATTCCCTTATCACTTTCCACATAAGAAATAATATAACAATACTGCTAATAACAAAAAGTGGTTGAATTTTAGATTATTCAGTCTTCCTTTTTTAACTATGTATTCCATTTTTGATCCCAGAAAGTTTTTCTAAAAGTGCTTTTTTTAATAATCTATTTGTATTACTGCTGATATAAACAAGCTTGAATCAGTTGCCATGAATGTAAACAAACTAACTCAAAAGTGCATTAAAATGGACAGTGTATGATATGTTCTAGACAAGTAAATTCTTTATTCATGCTTACTACGTAAAATTAATTTTAAAAAGTAGGAGAAATGTTTTGAGAAGAAGGAATTTGTATAAATCTAAGCATTTGCAGAGCTTCACAGTGTGTGGTTGCTGTAAAATATGCTAATAAAAATGCTAAGTAACTTTAATAAAATAAATTCGCTATTTCGTTTTAAATATGTTACAAGTGTAGTATACTGTTGTTAATTTTATTTGCATATACATACAAGAAAAATTGCTGCTAAATTTGCAATGCTGAATTTTCAAAAATTGAAATTTTGGTCATTTGCATCCAAAAATTAGTGCAGATTTATAGCATTGTATTGTATTATATGTGTGATAAATAGATCAAATATTAACAAAATGTTAAACTAATTATACTGTTCATTTTTCTCTTCTTTTGGTTTTCCATTTCTCGTGCCAATTGAATTAATAAAAAAAAATTTAAGTGGAATAATTTTTAAAAGTTATTAATTAATAAAACTATACAGTAACTTAAAATCATGTAAGACTTTTAAAATATCCTACTAAATACAACACTTAAGACAATGCTATTTGCTATCTGTTAATGACTGAAATCAAAACTAGGAATTACCTTTATTAACATTCTATGCAGGTATATTTAGCTATAATACCTGTAAGGAGTTTATTTCATTGTACATGAACCCCTTCTTTAAAATCTGCACTTGATTCAAATTCAAATTTAAAAGCAGCTTATTTTAAATGTTTTTAAAAATTAGATTCTAAAATACTTCTAAATGACTGTAAAAGGATGGATAATATATAGATATATATCATAATTTATTAATGATATTTTATCCATCTCTTTTTTTTAATGTTTTTCTCTGCTTAATATCAGTATCAGGTTTTTTTCATGAAAAATTTTGCATTTTTTTAAATTAAACTTACTTTTTATAGAAAATTAAATTAATTCTGATTATCTTGAATTGTACTTATTTCTCTTTCTGTATCTACAGGGTGGCATGGTATTTCTTTGTGTAGCAAGCTGTATACTATATCATCATTCAAGTCTTACTACTGCCATTAAAGGGAAAGAAGAAGCAAAATTATCAAAAATCAAGTAATGCATTCAAATTGTTTTTTTTAATCTAATTATTTATAATTTTTAAGAGGTTTAAAAATTTATTAAACTTATGAATTTAGCATAAAAAAGTTTGTTTATATTCATCTAGGTCACATATTCGACGAGCTGTGTTATTGATGTGCATACTTGGGCTGACATGGACTACAGGCTTGTTATATTTGCACCAAGAAACTCTTACCCTTGCATATGCCTTTACAATACTCAACTCCGGCCAAGGAATTTTTATATTAGCCTTTTACTGTATAACAGATGAAAAGGTATTGCTTCACTGTTTAATGTTTTATCATTTGCTGTTTTTTTCCCCTGTAATTAAATTTGTTGTACCCCTAGAAAACTCAGATGTAACCTCAAGAGCAGCTTTATTGCCCATGTAAATGAGAATAATTTTTGGGGGAAGTGATGATTTTTGAATAAAAATAATACTCTTTTTTGCACTTCAGATTCTAAATCTCAGTCAGTAAAACGTGCAAATACTTTAATAAAATTTTTCAAATCTACATAAACAAATAATTCTTATCATATATCTTCCTCCCCCTGAAAAAAACGTACAGGGCCCCTTCCCACTCCCTTCTAAACCTGTTCAGAAAATTTATAAACTTATAAAATTTATACTGCAATCATTCTCTTCTTCTTAAAAATATATTTGAAAACTTACAAATTTATTTATTTCTATTTGCTTGTTAATATAGATTTCTCAACACTCTCTTTACATAAGGTAAACTGAGTGATTTAAACTTATTTTTCTTTATAATTAGATGTTGTCATTTAGAATCATTTATAACATAACTTTGATTATTTTTAACCATCTAAGTAATTGTTGTTTATGGCTTTGTCACAAACTGTGAAGGGAAAGTGTTCTTTTTTGGAAGACCATACAATGTAAATAGTCCTTATATTGTTAATTTAATGTTTGCAATAATTTGTGTACACACATACATACACACACACACACACACACCAAAAAAAATGTGCTTAATGTAAGGATAATTACAATGTATAAAATGCAGCTTAGCCAAAAGTAATCTTGAAATATCTCAATTAAATAATTAATTAAAAAACAGATTTTTTTATTCAAAAGAAGTGGATAAATCGTCAGAACTGGCAATGCTGAAAACCACATACACTTTTAAGGCTTCATATTCTGCACTCCTTATATATGCCTATCTGGTTAAATTTAAATATTTTTTCCACCCACCCCGTTTTTAGTTATTCATTAGGACTGAAATTTTTAACTGATTTAAAAAAAAATGCTGACATGTTATGTCTTTTATCTACATAGTGATATACATATTTTATTCATTAGCAGATGGGGATACAGCTATTAAACAGTAAGCATATGGATTACAAAATATAAACTGCTTCTCTGGATGGCCAATTTGTATTAAACCTTTGTTATTAGTATATTTTTTTATTAAGAACACTTCTTTAGGTAGTTACTAATTGACAACCATTTTAAGTTGAATAATCTTTTCAACAATATTTAGACTTCAAGGAAGAAAATTTTAAAATGTGTAAGGTAATTAATATTAGTTCTTTAGGAAGTAGTTCTAAAAGAGTTATTTTGTGGATGTCTAGAATCAAGATTCTGTATATAATTTTCAGTTTATATCTGGTATTGTAATTATAATCATGAAATATATTTTAATCATAAATTTATTATTTAATTTCAGATTCAGCCAGAATTGGAAAGGCTAGGTGAATGCCAATTATTAGGTCCTCTCCACCGTTCAAAAGGAAATCTTCCACCACCTGCAGCACTCACTCCTGGTTCCCCTGGCCAACACAGTGTGGGTAATCCCTGCCCTCCCCTCTCTGTATGCACTCATAGTCCCTCAGGTATTTTTCCTGCACCCTAGACCGCATGTGTCCTGAATGCATGTGTATGACAAAGAGTATTTAGTTTAATTTCAAAGAAAATTATATGAAAGTGCAGCTCAATTTCTTGTATTCACAAATAACTTTTACCCCATCCCTTCTCTGATTGTTTCTATCTGTGTAGAGCATTCATACTTTTATTATTATACTATAAGTTGATACCTTTATGTGTAGGTATTATTAGGAGAGCGATGTTTGTTTAACTAGACTTAAATAATGTAAATGCATTTCCTATTCCATTAGATTTCATTCTCTAAAAATGATAATTTGTTATATTTAAAAAGAAAAAATATATATTAAAAGAGTATTTCAGTTAATCATGTGGTAAATATAAAAATATCCCGAATTATGTTTCAGGTTTATAAAATTTATATGACTAAGCAAAATTTTGTGCCATTCTACTATTACTTGGATTCTAAGTTATAATTAGAATTTCAAATGGCATGCGTCTAATGGTATGTTGAATTCTGTAACAAAATATTTTCAAATTTGTTTTAGACCCCTCCTCCATAGAATTTGTTTTTGCAGTGATTCTGTACCAAATTACATATGCATTTTCTTTAACTAGCAAATATTTGAATATTCATAATTTCAAATAAATCGGTTGGAAATCAGTTCTTGTAATCAAAATTTTAACTCTTAATACTATAAAACATGTTGTATTTGAGGGATAAAAAGATTGCTTTAAGTAATATTCATGTCCAAGGAGGGTGGATTATTTTAAAATATTCTTTCAAACCTGACACAACGTAACTAGCAGAAAAGAAAATTTGAATCAAAACAGAAATGATATAAAAATATATATAAATAAGTGAAGAAGGTATAATAATTTCTATGCTGTGCTTTAATTCTTTAATTCAGTCACTATCATTTGTAGTTTAGTGCATTTTTTTAATTCACTTGTACTTTAATGTGATTAGGATGTAAAACAAAAAATTCCATCTGAATTCCTAATAAATCTTTCTAATAAATTAAGAGATAATAAATTATACTAATACTAAAATTATTACGGATAGGCAGCATAATAATTTTAATATCAGTTTAATCTGTCACCTTAATTACTCAGACACATTTAAAAATGAACTAAATTAGGTTTAATTCTAAATAAAAATTACTATGTAATATAAAACTGATTCTGTCCATCTACATAGTATTTAAAAGCATGCATTAAAAAAATTAATCAGAGTGAAATAATTATGATGTGATAAAATTATCTTATGCATTAGATGCTGAATACTCCAGTAAAACACCTAAAAATAGGATTCTTTTATGAATAAAGGAATTTTAAAACACAAGCTTAGTTCTGTAATGATATAATGGTTTTCTTGTTTCATTTCACGCCTAAAACTGGGTAGCATATGTAAGTTTCATCTTGATTGCTTTTTTTTTTTTTGCTGCATTCATAATTAATTGAATGAAATTTAAGCTAAAATAAACTTTGCTCTTTTTGCCTGTGTTGCTTTGTCCTGTTGTATTGCATGCATTGTTGTTTGTTTCTGCATGTTGGAGTGTTGTCTTCCAGATTGTGGCTTACCTGTAATTTCATACGTTTAATATTCTTAATATTGCTATTTGTAGCATGTGGTAAGGAATACTTTATTTTGCATGATGTTTATTTGTCTCTTGAGTTTTTCATTTCTTATTCAGAAACAATACCTGAAGTCCCAATTTAAAAAATAAATTCCTTTAATTTCTGTTTTTAAGACAAATAAAATATTTTACTCTATGCTGTATTTAATATTTAAATGTTGAAAATAGAGGCTCTGCTGTCAGTTTTAAATTTAATGGGATCAAATTTGGTTGAGTATTTCTGTTATAAATATTTATTTGTATTGTACAAATATATTTGTATTTTATGAATGTATGTAAAAAGGTTTTGCAGGTAGTAAACGGAGATGTTTTTCAAAATACGTTTTATTTAGAATTCATTAAATATACATGTTATTTTCATAGTTCAGTGTGTAGGAAGACTTAAGCTAGGGATAACTAAATATATATTTTCACTCATTATTGTATAAAATAAATAGTGATCTATTTAGTATATATCATAATATGCAGAATAAAGAGAACGTCATTGATTTAGAGTGCAAAATAATCTTAAGAAAGGAATCTTTATAAATTTTTGTTTCATGAAATATTAATGTACTAAAAGCAGACTTATTTTAAATTTTTTTCTATATTATTATTCTAAAATCTACCTTAAAGAGTTAAAATTATTTCTTAAAAGTTTTGTAGTAACTGATATTAGAAGAAAATCTGTAATTTTATTTCATTTGCTTTGATTTGTACATAGGCAAACTTAAAATTTTTAGGACTTGCAACTCTTATTGCTAAGTTTGTTTAATTTAAAGAACTTTGTGATCGTTGAATAGTTGTCTTGTATGATCCTAAAATTATAGAAAGAAATTAATAAATAGCCAAAGTATGTCATATTTTATATATTAATATAAGCTACATTAAAATATACTTTTCTGTAAACTTTTTTTATAAAAGTAAGTTACACAAGTTAATGTCAGTGATCTTTAACTTACAGTTTAAAATTTCCTTTAAAAAGTAAGTTCAGAAGCAGGTTAATACAGGAAGCAAAATTTTATGCTAACTTAGTTTTTCTTATCATTGAAATTAGAGTTTTTAAATCATAATTTTTCATACCGCAAAATTAAGCTATGTGACTAGAAAATACAACTTATGGAATTACTTTTTTTTTTTAATAGGAGGAATGTCAGGAAGTAGAAAGCCCAATCAAGCAAGGAAACTGCTCTGTCAACCTCACTTCCACAACACTAGGTATTTTGCTTTTCAGTAATTTGCACTAAATATTATTTTTATATATTTGGAAAATAATCATGAAAATAACTTCTGTAAGTGTTAGAAAATAAGTGTCACACAATTTCCTGAAATATAAGGTCAATACCTTATATTAAAACAAATCTGAAGTATTAAGCCCCCTCTTTGTATATATATTATTTATATTCTTTAACTTTGAAATTTGTTTAGTTTACCATTCATTTTTACAGAGGACTAAAAGAAAGCAGTTTACTTATTTTATTCAAGTTGTAAAACACTGTAATATTTAAATGACATACTGAAATTAATTTTTAAGAAATTTTGATTTTATAAAATATTGCACATTAAATTTTGAAAAATCATCTCTTCATATTGAAACGTGTTGAACTGAGTTGAAAGATTTAAAATGCTAAGAAAACAGAATGTGAAATATGTATAAAATAATTTTAGCGTTTTGATAGAAATGTGGTAAAAGATTTAATTTAGAGAATAATATGAAAATTTTCATTATAAAAAATATCACTATAATCATCTTATTAATTCTGATTGCATCAAATAATGATGGAGTGTAAAATTTAGTAATGTATAGTTAAGGCTTTACTTTTAGCTATAAGATTTCATTGACTGATTGATAAGATTTCTGCAATGTATTTATCAAAAGGGATTTTTTTGGTTTAAATAAGCATAAAACATATATGGCATAAATATATATGAAATTTTCAGTGATTTAAACAATTAAGTCAGTTCTATTGTGTGTTTATATGTATATATATGTTGTGTGGTTGTGTGTATGTACATATATAATTAAATTCGAATATCACAGTCAGTTTGATAAAAAAATGGAAAAGAAATAGCAGGAATATTATAAATACCATTATATAAAATAACTGTTCGAAATAAACAAATACAAGAAAATAGAGAAGAATTTAAGATTTCTGAACGTATGTTCTTCAGCTATATTCTTCTTCAATTTCCTGTTTCTGAGCTAATAGCTGCCCAGGATAACATAATATATAAATTAAACAAAAAACAAATTGTGCATCCATCGATGTAATCCCAACAGGCTGAAAATGCAAATATACTGTAAAATTTAAAGTTAAGTAAATAGAAACTGGAAAACATCCTTTTATTAAATTATAATTTTGAAATGTACTGAAAATAATAATGTTTCCTTTTTTTTTACACACTCAATTAAAAAAAAAAGAATTCTTGATACCATGATGACCATAGGACATCACACGGTGGTAATGTCATCATTGCAATCTGGATACACTAAAATTCTTAAGGTATAAAAAAAGTAAACATAGCCTCCCCCTCCCGGCCTTGAAGCCTTCTAAGGGTTCAAAAAAGATAAAACAGTTAAAGTACATAGCATAGAGGAAAAAAATAAAAAAAATTAACTAAAATTACAGTTCAATGATATGAGAAAAGTCATTAGTTCATAGTTTACATTTTGCCATTATTAGGAGTGAGACACAGTTTGGTCACTGCTCTTTTAAAAACACCAGCGGCTTTATGTACTGTAGCCACTCGGACTCTGTTATCACTACCTGGATGAATTTTCACAATTCTTCCAATTCTCCATTGGTTTGGAGGCAATTGTTCGCTTTTAATCGGAACTAAATCACCACATTTTAGATTTGGAGACTCACAAAACCATTTAGCACATTTTTGAAGAGTTGTCAAATACTCTGCACACCATCGTTTCCAAAAATGTTGTAGAAGTTGTTGAATTAAAGACCAACGTTTAAGTCTGGATGACTTAACATCACTCAAGTCAGATTCAGGAATGGTGCTCCAATCAGAAAATGACCTGGAGTCAATGCACTAAGGTCATTTGGATCACTAGACATCGTGCATAGAGGACGGGATTTCATACATGCTTCCACCTGTGTAAGCACTGTCAAAAATTCCTCTTAAGTTAGAAATGTGGATCCCAACACTCGTTTAAGATGAAATTTCATGGATTTCGCATTAGATTCCCACAAACCACCGAAGTGAGGGGATGTCGGATGATTAAACAACCATGTTGTGCCTTCTGAGGTAATGAAATTAGATACATCATTGCTTTTCTTGATGCAAGCTACGCTTTTATAGATCTCCTTCAGCTCCTTACTAGCAACTTTCAAATTAGTTGCACAGTCACTCAAAATTTCAGACGAATTGCCACGTCGGGCGATAAATCTTTTAGAGCTGCTAAAAACGTTGAAGTAGATAGGTCAGTGACTAACTCCAAGTTACAGCTTTTGTAGAGAAGCACACAAAAATGGATATGTAGCACTTGAAAGTTTTTGCTCTTCTCCCAACTTCGGACTTAATTGTATATGGACCAGTATAATCAATACCGGTAACTGTAAATGGTCTTGAAGGTTTAACTCTGGGCGAGAGTAAATCACCCATTAACTGGCTCACAGTCTTGCCTCGATTTTTAATACAAGGAATACATCTATGAATTATCTTTCTCATGACATTTCTTGCTGATAGTATCCAAAATTGCATTCGTAAAATACTTATCAATAACTCTTGGCTAGCATGCAAATAAGTAACATGGTAATGAGTTACGATGAGATTCGTAATGTGACCTTCTTTTGGAAGTAAAATAGGATGTTTGCATTTTTCAATTGACCGCCTACATGAATGACGCCTTCCTGATCAAGGGAGGGTGTTAATTGTATTACTCGACTATGCACACTTTTTAATTCTTTTGATGTTTTTAAGCAAGAGAGTTCTTGAGGAAAATAAGATTCTTGTACACTTTTTACTATTATTCTGGTAGCTAACCTAAGCTCATCAGTTGTCAGCAAACCTCTCAAACGGTTTTCAGCAGAGTTTCAACAGTTATAAATGAATCTAAGACACAAAGCAATTATACGACGAAGTTTTGTCCAAGATGAATACCATTTAAAAATATCATTTTCCTTTACTGTACAATACACTGAAATGCACTTTTTTCTTTCTTCTCTAAGAACTTTTTCATAATCTATATCAGCACAAAGATGTTTACTTTCAGGACAAGGTTCAAAATCACACAAATATAACCAAGTAGGTCTTAAACACCAGTACTCGCAATTCAAAAATTCGGCTGGTAACATATCTCTTGTACCTGAATCAGCTGTATTCAGCTTTCCATTGATATGGTTCCACTTTAAATTAGGAATTATGTTCTGTATTTTGGCAACACGATTTGCGATGAAAGGAACCTAACGGTATGGTTCTGAAGAAATCTAAGCCAGTACAACAGTCAAATCTGTCCAGGTAAATAAATACATTACATATAGGAAACTCTAAATGCTCTAACACAGATTTAAGTAAATCCACTAACAAAACTGCAGCGCATAACTCTAATCGAGGTAATATTTGCACCTTCAGAGGAGCAAATCTCGTTTTTGATGTTAAGAGTGAGATTTTGTTGTCCAAATTTCGCGATACTGCACATAGATATATAGCAGCACAGTAACCTTCTCAGAGGCATCGCAAAAAGCACAAATATCATTGTGATTTATGTCATGAGTTAGAACAAATCTCGGTATTTTTAATTGCTGAATAAGATGATCCTTCTGAAAACTCTTCCATTTGTTAGCTCTCTCATCACCAACAGGCTCATTCCAAGATAAATGGAGTTTCCACAGGTCTTGTATCAAGATTTTGACATACATAATGCAAGGAGAAAGCCAACCCAAATGGATCAAATATTTTCGCTAAATCAGAAAGGATATCTCTTTTAGAATATTTAAGCTTTTCTCCATAAATGGACACGGGAAAGTTAAAGTAATCTTCACGGGGGTTCCAATTAATTCCTAAAATTTTGATTGAGCTATCATCTTGAATTTTCGTAGACTCAGAATCATTTCTCAGTTCTTTTGGTATATTCTCTAGTACTGACAAGTCATTTAAAGACCATTTACGTGGAAGAAATCCTCCACGTTCAAGCATTTGCAAAAGTTGAATTACTAGGGTTTTGCACTCCTCTGTATCTTTTGCACCTAATAAACAATCATCTACAAAAAAATTTTGAAATACAGCCTTCCCAACTAAAGGATAGTTATTCTGTTCATCGTAGGCAAGTTGATATAAACAGCGAGTAGCCAAATAGGGAGCGGAGGCAGTGCCATAT
Source organism: Stegodyphus mimosarum (assembly GCA_000611955.2). Lineage (NCBI taxonomy): Eukaryota > Metazoa > Arthropoda > Arachnida > Araneae > Eresidae > Stegodyphus > Stegodyphus mimosarum. The sequence goes on from KK118438.1 coordinate 824,158, forward strand.
GTGACAGTATTAAGACGAAATTCTTCTATAGGTTCACTTGTACTGTCCCACCAAAATATTCTTTGGAAATCTCAATCTACATCAACACAATGTAAAATAGCTAGAAACTTTAGGCAAACTAAACATTTTTCGTATTAATGCATTATTTAATTCTCTTTTATTAGAACAACGTTCCTATAAAAGTTGTAAAGTGATATTATAATTAGCATCTGAAATTGGGATAGAATCAATAATAGACAGAGCCTTTTTTTTACAAGAAGCCTTTAAATATTACAACTTTTGACATTTAGAAATATTTGGATTATCTACACTTGCTTTAAAAAGATCATAAAAACTAATCCACTCTTCTATATTTTCGCCTATAAAGGAAGAAAGTTCTAATTTTTGCAATCGAACTTTAGACGAATTTACATTTACTACACTATTTGTTTCGTTTTTAGAATCACTGAAAGATTTCTGTAGCTTTTTATTTGTAGCAATCCATAAATCATCTAATGTTTCTTGTATCGTTTGTTGTTCTATAATGAATGTATCACAATCTTTTTCAGAACACAACAAAAATATTTCCTCAAAGATAGAACGTAGTTCATTACCAAAATCATTTAGTTTCATTTCGAACAGCTTTACTTCTAAAATTTCTGCTTGTTCTAAATTTGAATTTACTTTGCCTTTAAACGTAGTTATATTGCTTTTCATAACTTTCTTTTTAGTTAAAAGAGACTTTAATTCAGCCATTATGAATAACAATACATACTAACAATTTTTAGCTAAATAAAAAAAAATGGAACGTACTCACCCCAATGTTGCAGCTTTACCTCTAAACCACATAAGTATACATGCTAATCAACTTTACCATTTTACTTTGCAAATTCACTACACGAATTTATTTCACTTATTCCAAAATCGAAATAACTGCACTCCGGCCTTACTGGACCAGAATAATTTGTTTTGTTTTCACTTGAAAACGAGAAAAATGGACTGTAATTACTAATAAATAACCACTCTAATATAGTATCACTTTTAATATGAAGTAAGCCGTCCACATGACGACTGAACATTGAATATTTTCCACTATAGAATACACAATAGCATTTTCTTACACTATTAACCACCATAAGCACATCATGTTTTTTTTTACACACTCAATTAAAAGAAAAAAAAAGAATTCTCGATACCATGATGACCATATGACATCATACCGCGGTAACGCCATCTGTTGAAATCTGGATACACTAAAATTTTTAAGGTATATTAATAAAGTTAAATTTTAAAATGTCATATCCAGTAACAAAAACCTGTGTCTCATAATGAGAAATGTGGAAATTCATAAAACGCTTTATTCAATACAAAGATAACTATTAATAAACAATCAAGAATATTTTAAATTCAAATTTAATATTACATTGGAAAAATAATAGGAACTTTTGGAAACCTAGCATTTAAATGAGACTATAAATCAAGGGAGACAATTGTTTTTGCAACTTACGTAAGGTAAATAAAAATAAAAACTTTTCAGCTGAAAAAGAAAAAATTAAGTCTTTAATATTTTAAAAGTACTGCAATCATGCAGAAACACTTCCCTTTTCATAGAAAGCAAAGATTTGTCCAAGAAATTAGAACACATATCCAAAAAAGTAGAAATACTTTTTTTAGAATTATAAAAATGTTTAAAAGCAAGGTAAGTTAAGAGACTTCAAATTGAAATACAGAGGGTGTTTATACATTTTTAGAATAGTGTTAATGAAAAATTTTTAAAAAGTAAATGTTTTTTGGGAAAAAATTCCAGCAATAGCTTATTATTTGAAATGAGAAATATCATCTGCTACTTTAAAATTTATTCTTTTTTCAAAATGTCACATGTATGTGGTTTGAATGATATCTTTTTTATCTATTCCTGTTCTATAATTCCAAAGCATTATGAAATCCATGGTATTAAGGACTAGTACATTAAAAAAAGTATGCTTTACATTTTAAACATAGTTAAATAACCTCAAAATTATTCTAAAAGTAAACATCCTCTGTAGTAAAAGAAAATGTGAGCATAAAGCAAAACAAATATGTTAAAAAATACCTGAAACAAAATGAATGTAAATTTGAACTTGTAGAGCTTAAAAAATAAGCAAAATAAATTTTGTGGTATGTGATAAAAGCTGTAAATCTTTCGAAATTAATAAACTAAAAACTTAAAATAAGATTAACCTATACATTATGTATATATTTTACCAGAACCATAACAAATATGAATATTTATCTGAGTATATTAATTCTTAGTTTTATATTAAATAAAACTGTTTTATTTCTTATTTTTGCTTTTGAAGCCTTGCAATTTATAATATTTTTTATATGCATCAGTCAAAAAATATTTGAATTCTGTAAACTAGTCTTGATATGTATTGTATTCATTCATCTTTCTTATTTAGGTCCCCTATATACTACATCAACCAGCAACCCAATCGAGGAGAACCATACGGCTGAAATTCCTAAAGTGCAACAGGAGTTTTATGGACCTCTACAGAAAAGTGCTGAGGTTTATGATCCAAACAATGGACGAGCAATTGATCATCAAGAATCCCCTTGCAAAGTCTGGCTGCCATATGAATGGCAGCCTCGTATGGATCGACAGTATTTGGGCACTGGTGATTTATATGGTCCATTTAGTGAGCACATCTATGAGAGTGTTGATGGTGATTATGGATTTTCTGGACATCCAAGATCCCTTGGTGGTGAATACTGCTATCGTTCAGATGTGAGCCAACATTCATCCTCTAGTTATGGATATGATCAGCGACCACTTCTCATTCTCCCTCGTCATCCCGGGCATGGGGAGTATGGAACCGGCCGACGACACTCTCCTGATAAGCATCGAAGGCGCCATAGAAACCACAGAAGGTCAGTGGATGACACAAAAACTGATAATATATCCACTGTAGTTGTTGAGCAGGACAGAGTTGTTCCTGAGGAGAGAAATGATCAACAATCTGAAGAACAGGAATGGAATCTTCCTGACTTATTGCGTTGTCCAGTAGATAACACTGTGGTGATGGCTGTCCTAGATGGCGAAAAAGTAGTCAGTCGTGTTCAACCTGAATGCCCTCATTATAATCTTAGTACTTACTGTTGATAATAAGCCTATTGTATATATTTCATGTACATATAAAAATCCTGTGGCAGCCTCCATTGCACGGAGGCAAGTTTGTGCTTTGCCGTAACTAGGAACTGTCAAATTTGGCCTGCTGAGCTTTTGTGATGCTATATATTCCATAATGCCTCACTGACTGAATATGCTTTGCTTGAAGAACTATATTGTCTAAAAGCTCAATGATAAAAAAAAAAAAAGAAATCTATTTATTATACAGTGTAGTCAACTCTACAAGGAAACTTTTCTTGTTAACTATATAAATTGAAAGTATATTTCTCCTTCAGTGTGCATCTCTAGTTACGGCTCTGCATCCAGGGCAGCTAGTCGTACAGGGCCTAGTCCGGCTTGTATTTTTCATTTTTTTAAGAAAGAAAAATGCATTATTATAATATGATGGGAACTCAAAGGCTATTCCTGTTGTGTTGTATATCTTAATTTAATTATTAAATTTCATATGTGGGAATGGCTATTTGGGAATGCTTTCCTGAATATGTGATAGTTTTTTTTTTTTTATTAAATTAAGTACTTTGAAGTGTTTTCTGCATCCTGAAATGCCTAAACTTTGTGCCATTATATACACTACTGCTGAAGTTCCAGACATCATATAGAAAATTTTGTGAAGTTAGAAAATAAAGAACTGGCTTTCGTGCAAAGTCACAGTACATATTTCTTTTATGTTTGACAATGAATTGGGAATTCATTTCTGCATAACTAATTGTATCCATTTTGTGTATTTTAAATTACAAATGTGAAGAAGTTTTCCTTACATTCATCAATGAATAAAATTTAATGCCTATGAAAAAATAAAAGCAAGACATGTAACAATATTATTAGTCACTATGTGCTGGATCATGCAGTTCAGTTGTTCATCAATAGATGTGTTTGTCTGTTTGTTTTGCCTGTAGTTAATGTTCTGAATGTTCTATTTAATTGTTGCAATCAGCTGCAAAACATTTTTCCTTTCTTTTCTTAATGTAATTTGCTTATTACAAAGTAATTCATGAATGGAAACAGATTTATTAATGTGAAATATAAGGACAATCTGATGATGTAAATTTTTATAACCAGCTTCAAGTTATATGCTGTCTTTGTGATTAAAGGTTATATGCTTCTTATATTTTATTAAAATGCTTATTCATAACTATGTTAGAAATAACAATACCTTATCAATTTAGTATCACTCAAATATCAAATAGCAAAAATAAGTCAATCCATAAGATGAAAATTATAAATTTTTAATTATTCCAATTTCTATATCTATTTAATTCCAGTTAATAGGTAGTAGTTTTGTATGGCATATAAATGTCATTTTTTCATAGCTATCATTTTGTTCTGTGATTTTTGGAAAAGAAGTCTATCCAAATAAAGCATGATTGTACTCCTAAAGTGGTTCATTTAAGTGATGAAAATATGTTCCTTTCCTTGTACATTCATTTTGCTGTTTAATGTGATATGCAGTTTCTATGTAAATGTGTTAAGCTGTGATTTTGTTCACAGTAAAAAATATTGATTATGTGGAATAATTAAATGTACTTTCACGACAATATCATTTATTGGACAGTTAACCATATGGTTTTGATTTCGTCAATTTATTGCCGTCATTGTGATTAAGTTTTTTAAGGTTATATGGAAGCTGTTCATATTGTGTCAGAGAAAATAAATTTTGAAAATTAAAACATGTAGTGATTTTTTTTGTATTTACTTGTACATTTGTGTCTCAATAAACCCATTATTACGAGCTATTCCAAATAACTCTCAAAATTTCTTTCTGTTAGCAGTAATACTAGTTTAAAATGACTTATTTATTGATTTATTTTTTGCCTAATTTAATTAAGCTTTATAGAAGAAAAGTTTATTTAATATATGTAGCTATGTATAAGAAGGTTACTCTGAAAATTTGAGATGCACATGGGCTTTTAAAGTTATGCTTATAAAATTTTAAGAGTGTTCAAAATAGTCTCCTCCATCATCAGATCACTTCTGTAGGTGAAAGATTAAATGCCTTAAGCCATTCATTTCTTGAAATCGATAAAGAAATGCAGTTATAGCCTCATCAATCTCATCTTTGTAATGAAAATGACTTCCATGTAAGTTCTTTTTTAGATTAAAAAATAGCCAAAAGTCATGCATAGCTACATTTGGTGAATAAGGTGGATGCTCTATCACTTTGATGTGTTTTTTGTTCAAGAAAATCAATTGTAGATCTTGCTGAATGAAAGGATGCATTGTTGTGGTGGAGCATGAGCCCTCACATCTTGAAAGAATTTCTGGAAGACACTTAGTGGTGTACCTGTTAGATATGACTGTCTTCTGACCTTCCAGCTTGATAGCTTTGACCAGTCCTGTACTTTTCAAGAAAACAGGATATGTTTTTTATGGCACATTGTCTTTTCACCATTGTAGGTATGAAATTATCTTTAAAGGCTCATACTTTATTTTCTTGACATGCTGAAACATGAAAAAAATAGTATGTATATTTCATCACCAGTTGCAAATTTAGAAACAATGTGGTGGACATCATCTTTAAGCAATTTAAATATTTCTGTACTGATTCTGACAAGCCTCTTTTTTTGGTGCTGTTTTAAATTAGGGGGAACCCAACAGCAAACTACAGGGTGTTTATAAAGTCCCGGACCTATTTTGATGGTTAATAACTCATAAAATAATGAAGATATAAACAAGCATATGGCATTTATTGATGGAATAACTGATATATTTTCCTTTTTTGGTTTGAATATCTTTACTTTTGTAAATATCGTCTGCGTGCGTGGTTAATTTCAGATAATTTCATTTTCCAGTATAAATATCTACTTTTCTGTAATGTTCTCCGAAGAAGCATCCTTTCATCTTTCTGGCATTGTTAATCGCCATAATGTGCGCATATGGGGATCTGAAAACTCCCATGAATACCGTGAGGCACAAAGGGATTCCCCAGAGGTTAATGTGTGGACTAAGGATGTCAAACTCGCCCACAACAAATATTTTTGCGGCCCGGCCAATATATCGGCAAATAATAATATACAATGATAAAATAACATATCGACGAAGAAAAAAATGAAATGTTTACTGCTAAGTAATTAACGATAATTTATTCAGTGTTGTTAGATTACTCACAGCGAGCTGACACACACACTACTTAAATTACAAATGCGTGTGAGTAGCTTGCGTTCAGCTACCTTCGGCTTTTGGGGGACACGTGCACTCAGAACTTGTACGCATCCCCCGATAGCCGAATGTGGCCGAACTCATGGTCTCAGTTTTCCAATCATAGTTTTGTACGATATATTGGTGCATGCACTTTGCTTTATTATTAATTATTACTTAATTCATATTGTTACGGATTTCATAGTTATTTATTTATTTAGTTTTTTTATTTAGAATTGTAATTAGATTTGCTTCATGTTGCCTTAGCAACGCAGACGATTTTTGAAAAGACAGCTGCGTTGGAAGGTTAAAAATAGAACAGCGCGTGCATTTAATACCTAATAAATAAATATCTCGTAATTGCTGTTGCCATCCACAAAAATCCAGATATTTATAGATGTTTCCAGTATATTCGAGAAATTAATTATAAAGCTTATAAAAGCCGAGAACAAACAACTCATCTCAGTAGTAGCTGTAGTTCTAGCGAACTGTTTGTTTACTTAATGCTGTGATTGATTTGTAGCGATTTCGCTGTGAGATAGAATTAGTTTCTCTGTTTTGAATTGATTTTTGCTAAACGTTTGACATTTTGTGATATTGTTAGAATATTTTTGAAGAAATATTTCAGCATTTTGATTTATCTCTTGTGGAAAGAATAAATTTTTGTTAACTTTTTAACGTTAACCGTGTTTATTCCAGCCCTTTGTATTCAGTATGTCTATATCAAAACCAAGTGGTAGTAAAATTAAACGAAAAATCGCTGACGAACATAGAATATTCCAAGTAAAATGGGAATTAGAATATTTTTGCTGTGAAATAAAAGATAAAATAATCTGCTTGATATGTAATAATACTATTAATGTACCAAAGTTATATAATATTAAACGTCATTACGAACAACACAAATCGAAATATAACAATTACGAAGGATTAATGAGAGAAGAAAAGTTGAAAGAGCTCAAGTTAGGAGTGAAAAAGCAACAGTCCATGTTTAGTAAAGTATTGCAAGAAAGTGAAGCGGCGGTACATGCAAGCTACGTCTTGTCCGAGTTGATAGCTAAACATTCGAAGCCTTTTACTGACGGTGATTTCATCAAGGAATGCCTAATGAAAGCTGGAGAAATTGTTTGTCCTGGAAATGTGAAGGCTTTTCAATCAATTTCATTGTCTCGAAATACAGTTGCGGAAAGAGTTACTGATTTAGCCGCGAATTTAAGTGATCAGATCAAAGCAAAATCATCTAGTTTCGAAAGTTTCTCCATTGCCTGTGACGAGAGCACGGACATTAGTGGCAAAGCTCAATTAGCAGTGTTTCTTCGTTCTTGTGACAAGAATTTTAACATTTTTGAGGAATTACTGGAACTAATACCGATGCCTGGTACTACCACAGGAGAAGATATATTTACTTGTGTTTTTGGACTTCTGCAGAAATACAATCTACCTTTGGCAAAATTAAATTCTGTAGCTACAGATGGCGCTCCATCAATGACCGGGAAAAACAAGGGCTTCGTAGCATTACTAAGAAAAAAACTTAGTGAAATTCACGGTTCAAACATTCATCATATGCATTGTATTATACATCAAGAAGTTCTATGCACGAAAGTAATAAATATGGAGAATGTTTTGTCATATATAAAAAAAGTTATAAATTTTATAAGATCTCGAGGTTTAAATCAGCGTCAATTCACTGCTTTCTTAAGTGAGTTAGATAGTGAATATTCGGGTTTGTCCTACTATACCGAGGTACGTTGGTTATCTTGCTCCAAGATTCTCAAACAATTCTGGGATTTGAAAGAAGAAATATGTCAGTTTTTAAAAACGAAAAATCAAGACGTAAGTTTGTTTTACGATCCAATATGGATACAAGATTTATCTTTCTTGGTTGATATAACCAAACACTTAACCGATTTAAATTTATCGTTACAAGGAAAAGATCATATCATTACGAACATGTTTGACATAATTAAAGCATTCAAATGTCAACTAGTTCTTTGGGAAAAACAACTTAAAAATGAAGATTTGACGCACTTCCCGACGTGCAGCATGAACAAATCAAGTTTAGATGATACTTGTTCGTATCAAAAATACGCAGAAAAAATTGCAAATTTAACAACTGAATTTGAAACGAGGATTAATGATTTTAGTTCCCTCGAAGACAAATTTTTTTGTTTTCTTCGATTTTCTCAATAAGTATTGACTCAGTACCCAGCCATATGCAAATGGAGGTGATCGAGATTCAATGCAACTCAAATTTGAAAGCAAAATTCATTGAAGTAGGCGTGCCTGGATTTTACAAATATTTACAAGCAAGGTTTGAAAATACTTGAAAATTCGCATATGAAATTATTTCCATGTTTGGTAGCACTTATCGGTGCGAGCAGTTATTTTCAGTCATGAAAGGTTATAAGTCTCCTATTAGAAACCGTATTAATGATGCTCACCTTGGGTCAGCGTTGAAAGTTATCACTGCTAACAAAATTTCTCCCGAAATAGGAAAGATAATAGCAGAGAAGAGATGTCAAGTATCAGGACGTAAACATTAAATTTTTCTTGTTCTTTTCTATATATATATGTTTATTATTGTATTATTCGAAATAAATCTACGTTTCTATGAATATTGATTTTTTTTTGCGGCCCGCCTAAAGTTAAAGCTTGTTTGTTTGGCCCAAGTGTACCCATGAGTTTGACATCCCTGGTATAGACTAATGGACCACCGATTAATTGGGCCTTTCTTTTTTACAGAAAAGACAGTCTCATCAGTCGTATACTTAGACATGTTGAAAAACTTCGTATTTCCATATCTAGAAGAGCTTCAGCCACATGCCTTTTTGCAACAAGATGGTGCACCACCTCATTGGGGTACCATCGTTTTCGTAGTTCTTTGAATGACCATTTTACAGGAAGATGGATTGGGCGAGGATGTCCAATTCCTTGGCTACCCAGATCACCTGATATAACACCACTGGACTTTTACCTTTGGGGATATGTAAAGGACAACGTTTACAGGAGGAGAGTGTCGAACATTGATGGCCTAAAAGCCAGAATTACAACCGAAATAGCCTCCGTGGATGCCGACATGCTTGCCGGTAACCTGGCGTGAAATTGAATATCGACTCGATATTCTCCGTGCGATGAAGGGAGCACACGTGGAAGTTCATTGACAAGGGTCATGAAACTTTTTGAGTCTATCTAACCATTTATGATATTAATTTTAATCTATCTTTATTATTTTATGTGTTATTAAATATCAAAATGGGTCCGGGACTTTATAAACACCCTGTAGTTTTTTTCATATGCAGTTCTTCATGAATAATTTTATACGTGGAGCAGATCCAATGTTAATTTCCTTCTAGGTGCAGTAATTATCGTAGATTAACATTTTCTATATGTGGACACATTATCCGGGATTACTGCTGGCAAAGGCCTTTCTGCATGTTCTTCATCCTAAAGAGAGTTGCGACCTCTGTGAAATTATCTGAATACGGTAGCGCAAGATGGACGGACCTTCATTTCCAAATGCTAATTTTAGACATTGAATGCATTGTTCTTGATTCAGTTCCACTTTAAAATCATAGCATGATAATGTACTTGCATCAGTTCTATTTTCCCTTCTGCCTAAAATTTATTCCGCGCCAGATTGCTTGCGATTGGCCAATAAAATTAATAAAAAGCTAAAATAGTTCATATTTACAAATCTTTGACCGTTATTTTTTTTCCTGCCGCTTATCATCTGCACATATCTCAAAAATTTCAGAAGCAGCAAATATTTAGAATTCCTGTAGGTAAAGTGCCGCTAGTAATGTTTTGTCAGTATTTTCTCAGTTCAACGTATCAGAGTTCAGCCTTTTTAGTAAGATGACATACACAACAATTTTTGTCGTTGTATCATTAGCCTGAAAGAGCTGTTTTTCTCAAACCTCAATATTTCATTGAATCACTTTTCAAGTAAAGATTGCAACAACTTTGATTAACCGAAGAGGAAAAGCTTTTATTGCGAAATCGGAACATCGAAAAATACCAGACTGAAAGCCAAATGACTAGAAAATAAACAATTCGAATGTCCATTGCCAGAGGAAGGAGAGCTAACATTGCAGGGAAAACGAGCCTTTTTGTATAATGTTAAAATCTGAGCCATTTCAATTTTTTTTCAAACTTCATTTAATTTATATAATTTTATTTTTTTATTAACTGTTCACTTTTTAAATCTTGTTTACAAAACTTCACTTTCTTCGCGCTTGCACTACATAAAATTCTTTGGCAAAATCACAAAATATTTAAAAATTTATTTGTCTATAGTTTTCGCTATAAAGTATTAAATGTTGCCACCCTTTTTTTGTAATTACTGTGTTATTTCTTTAAAAATAATACACGGCAAAAACATTTCGTACCAAAACCCTCTTTATTTGTGTTGCCACACATTTTTTTTACATTGCAATGTTATTTTTTTAAAAATACATGGCGAAAGCATTTGGAAAGGGACGCAGACCAAAAATATTTGACATTTGTATTATATTCATTGCTGTGCTCAATAGCATCTCCTTTGCTAACCGATACGCAAGATAAATAAAATCCAGTTACAAATATTTACACAAATTAAACTTAAAATAACTGAGGCCCCTCCTTAAGGACTGTATATCCCAGATGAAGAAATCCTCAATAACAAGCACACCTGCCCCTCATTACCATAATGAGAAGCTACTCTCTCATATATCATAACACACTACTTTATTTTTGAGTTTAACAATTGTGAGAGGTCTTTTTTTTTCAAATGCAAAATATTTAAGATCCAGTTTCAAATTAACGGCCAAGAAGCTGGGTGCATGAAAATTAACGTGGTTTTCTTACCGCATAATAATATGTTGCATGCGTATGGGTTCGAAATAGATTGAATGTACAAGTCCGATATTAGGCCAGGGAAGCAATTCAATCTGGCGATTGACGAAGAACCCTTGGACAATGCGTGCCACCTATGGTCGCGCATTATCCTGTTGAAATATGGCTGTGGACAAGCCCTGAAAGTGAGGAAGGACAACTGGTTCCAACACCTCGGAGACGTAGCGCTGTGTGTTTAAAGTACCGGCAATGCGTACTAGAGGAGTGCGAGAGTGATATCCAATACCGCCCCATACCATAATACCCGGTGCAGGACCAGTGTGGCGGTGCATAACGCAGCTGCTCAGCGCCCTCTCTCCACGGTGTCTCCAGACTCGAATTCGACCATCGTGATATTGCAGACAGAAGCGTGACTCGTCAGTAAAGACAATTTAATTCCATTCTGCCGTCCACATCCTTCTTTCTTCGCACCATTGGCGGCGGAGACGTCTGGTTCTGCATCAAGAGTAGACGAAGCAATGGATGTCTTGCGGACAGACCACTTTGCTGTAAACGGCGTCGAATGGTACGCGCAGACACTGGATGATGCGTTACAGACTGAGTGTGCCGGGCTATGGTTCGTGATGTGACTGAGAGATCCGTCACAGCCATGCGCACAATATTCCTGTCATCACGTGAAGTGGTGCACTGAGGTGAATGCGATAAAACACGTCGGTCCGTCGTACCCTCCTGCATCCAACGGTCACATATCCGCATTACAGTTGTTTGGTTTCGTCCAACATGACTACCGATTTCCCTGAAAGGTAATCCACACTCTCGGTAGGCCTCTATCCTTCCTCTGTCGAACTCTGTTACTTGATCAAACGATTATCGCTGTTTACTACGGGGCAAAATTGATCATTTTTTTTAAACCACAAGAAAAACACAATTGCCGAACTTGAAAACCTCAAGCCTTAAATAGCGCTTTGAAGTGGCGCTACAGGCGCGGGTGATTTTCGTCTGCGCTGAAATTCTAATCATTTGCATATCTTACCCCCGCTAATACATGTTGTAAATTTCATGTTATTTGCATGCTTCCTTCAGGGTGTTGCATTTACGGTGGCCAGCAGTGTATCTGAATGTGGTAGCACGAGATGGACCTTAATTTTCAAATGCTAAATGTAGACGTCGAACGCATTCTTCTTGATTTAATCAAACTTTAAAATTACAGAAAGTCATAGCGTTATAATGTTCTCGCATCAACTCCATTTTCCCTTCTGCCTAAAATTTTTTCTACGTTGAAGTACGCGTAACTGGCCGATAAAAATCATCTGGTAGGCTAAAGTCATATTTTCAAATCATCTTTCAAATCTAATCATCATTTTTTTTCTGCCACTTATCATCTGCGCATATCTCAAAAATTTCAGAGTGACCTTCGTAAATATACATTGTCCACCCTGCCAGCGCAGCGCCCCCCGGTGGACTGAATTACTTTCGTTAATTTTTTCTATAAATAGCTATGTATATTGAACAATTTTTTTGAATCCAAAGGTTAAATTTTGAATTGCCTAACTTCTCAAATAGTCTTGCTTAGAAGTCATGTAAATAAGCTTAAAAAAAATTCAATTATGGTACAGTGGAATTCAGCCTATATTCTCCTCATAATAATGTTAATTATTATTCTGAAGGAAGGAAAAATTTCAGTTAATTTTATTGGAGATTTTTGAAATACCAAAATTGAATTACTAAAATTTATTGCAACCTCTCCCTTCAGAATGCATGTGAAATATTATAAACATAAGAATGAGGAAACATTTAATGGCAAATTACACTTTCCACTCCATAATGCATTAAGTAAATATGTGTTTAAGATACTGCAAAATATGTATGCTTCTAGGAAGTTTAATTAAATTTTTATATTTTTACTGTAGTTGAAAAATGAAATAAGATGTCATTGCATCATGTGGAATTTTGCACACATAAGACTTGAAAACATTACCATGCCTAACGGTTCACAAATTTATTGTAATTATATTTCTAAAAATCTATTATTATTTCTAATTCATATAATAAACACTAAATATATCAAATGTGCTTACCCCATTGACACATATTAAATATCAGACTGAGGCAACAAATATAATGTAAGTATGTTTATTTTTGGAACTACTTAGGTCTGTTTAAGCCAAATCTCTCTAGGAAATGTGACGTAACACTGCCACTCTATAAGCAAATTTAAAGATCATCTCAATTCAGATTACTGTATATAACTACATAATGAAAACACGCATAAGAAAGATGGATATCATGTTACTGGAGAAGAGTACAAGAAAGTGTCTGACAGAAGTATAGTAATTTTGCTCATAACATCATGTTTTACATTCTTGGAAAGCCTGTTACTGTGATATCACAAATGAAATATTTTAGTCGCTGAAGAGAAGAAGAAAAATTATTTAATGTTTAGTAGTACCATAGGTAAAAGTTTACAGTTGGGTGCCCCTTGTTTTTTTGGCGATTCTTTTTTGATGCCAAGATCGGCGCCAGAAGGCACGATTTCCAGATGGCAGCTACGCAAAACCAAAATAAGAAGTCAAAGAATTGCACAAACTCGGTATTAATGCACACATCGATTTATTTTCACTTAAAAAAATCCCAGAATTACACAATCTAGGCACTGCGCACTGCCTTAACTTTGTCCACTTATCTTCACTTAAAAAATACCAGAAAGCTAAAACAAAGTTAAAACTCTCAGGGTAATTCGAAATGGGGTTTTATTGCCAAAAGTATTGTCTCTAATAGAAGGGGCACCCAATTCTACGCTAAAGCCATACCATAATGTGCTTACATTTACTACAATTCTTCCTCTCACAGATGTGTATGTAGTGTACGAAGCACGCGTTTGCAGAGCATTTACGCTATATAAATACAGAAATTTAGGTATCAGTGGGAACATACAAGAAAATGTTAACTGATTACTTGCAATGCACATAAAAATATGCTAAAAAGGTACAGAATAAATAATTTCTGAACATCGACGAGTACAAAGAAGCATATCAAAACAAATGAAAAAGGAAATCTTAAATTAACATTTTCTGTTATACGGCGTTAATAAAGAAACATTACAAGCTCAACGATATTTTGTAAACACGTACTCCGATAGGCCTCTACGAAAAATCCCTTCGCAGAGGAAAATTACCACGGCTTTCTCCCTAGAGGAAGTACAGTCGGTCATAAATGTATTTGAACAACGGTACCCTATCAGAAATGTTTTCAGAAAGCTATATTTATAATGTCTAAAGATATTATAAAAATTAACAAAAAGTTTTTTTAATATGTGTTTGAGATATTTTTTTTCTCTAAGAGTATTTTATTTCCTTCCAGATTGCGTTAGCTATAAAATCATCCTACTTTTGTGCCTTTAAATAATAATGATATTGAACCACTTTTTGCAAAACTTGAACCATTTTCGATGCCATCTGAAGAAGGGTGATTACATTCTCAAGAAATTGCATTCCTACGATCCCAAGGTCAAAGTAAAAGAAGAAGAAGAAGTGTATGAGGTCCAAGAAGCCAAAGAAGATGAATTTTCTATGAAGTGTTTAAATTTGGAAGAAATAAAAAAGGCTCCTCAAGATTACTGCTTATGATCATCTTCCAGCATCTGATCTTGGACTGATTGAATTGTAAATTTTATTTTTTAAAATTCAAATAATAAAAAAAGGTCAGTCCAAGCTATTGTTTTTATTTCCCTTAGCAAACCGCATATACCATATTCATTCCTAAAAAACCCTTACAAGAAAATGTTTCAAAGAGACTACAATAATTAACACGGGTTCCGACTCTTAAGAGACTTAAACAAATCCACAAAGACCCTATAAACAATCCATGCATAAATTCCGAAGGGATCATTATTTTTTCCCCTTTTCCTTTCAGATTTTTCTAGAATGGACTTATCTATTTAAACTTTCCAAGTTTCAGTTCAGATCAGTGTGGGCTGAACTGAAAAATACAGCAAGTTATTCCCCCCATTTCTAAAAGAACCAAGCTTTTGCTTCTCATCTTTATGAAAGGTATGTCAACAGGGTTTCGTCCCCCCCTCCGATATCCATGATTGGATCCAAGAAGTTATCGAAAAAAACTGGGTTGAGTGAAAGAAAAAGCACTTTGGATAAGACAGTCTTCTTTTCCAATGTGCTATTTCCTTCACCCAACCCAGTTTTTTCGCCTCCTTCATAAGGATAGAAGGAGGAAAGGTTCTGTCAAGTCCAAAAATTACAACCCTTTATATAGACCTTATTGTTATTTTTTTTTTGGGTTATCCAAGATTGGTTTTATTTAAAACCAAAAAAAATCGGTCTGGAAGGAAAAGAGTGCATTTGGAAAAAGTCCTTTTTTCCCCATGCACCCGTTTCCCTCCAGACCGATTTTAAAGTAAATCTTTATATCTTAAACTAATTATAATATAGCAAATGGCTTTGTCCCATCAGGAAATTAGTAACTCGCAATTTAATAAATAAATGAATGTTTACCTGATAGGTCTGGTTCTGAATCGCCGGCGTTGTCTTGAATCATCAGCTTCAATCCTTTAGACACGAACACTTTATTGACGATATTTACAAAACACTTGAAGATTTATGCCAATAACTGCATCATTATAAAATTATTAATAACAGCTATCTTTACAATAAAACATTAGCTGCTCAACGATGAAAGTCTCAAAGTCTCAATACAATACCATTCCGGTATTATCCTTTCATCTCTCTGCCAACTGTCTGCCACAGCAATGGTGTCGTAGCTGTCTGTCACAGCGCCACCTCTAATGGCGCCATCGGAGATTTCCCATCAGTCATCGGAGTTTCCACATCCTCCGGCCCAGAAAGACAAGATTGTCTTTTATCTTCAGAATCAAGTTCCAAGGGATACAGATGTTGTACAGCTCTTTTTAAGAACGTCCCATTGTGTAATCTCACAGTGCAAGCTCGGATGCTGCCATCACGGCCTGTATGTGTCTCGGTTACTAAGCCACATTTCCATAACAGTCTTGGTTGGTTATCATCATGGATCAATACAAAGGTGTTTTTGCTGATCTGCTGGGGCAAATTGCTCGTAGCACATTTATGAGCAGATTTCAAATCCATTAAATATAGCAGTTTCCATTTCTTCCAAAAATTGTTCAACAAGTTCAATCTATATTTATATCTCTTTTCCAGGTCTGACTTCGTAGAAGAGATTGCAAATATCTTTTCAGGTGGTAAAGCGGTTATTCTTTTTCCAATTAGATAATGTCCTGGACATAATGGACTCGACTCATTTGTTTCCCTATAAACATATGGCTTCCACTTCAGTTAAAGTTGTTTCAAGTTCTTGGTACTGTAACCAAGCTCTCCAAAGGATCTTTTTGAGGCAGGTCTTAATAGATCGGACAAGCCTCTCCCAGAAACCTCCCCACCAAGCTGCTCTCTCGACTATAAATTTCCACTGGATCCTGTTTTCACTAAAAAGTCCTGGACATCTCTATCCTTTATTAAGTTAAACATTCTTTGAATGTCTTTACCTGTTCTTTTGAATGTCTTAGCGTTGTCCGAGTAAATAATTTTACATATTCCACGTCTTGAAATAAATCTTCTTAACGCTAGCATAAATTCTGCAGCAGATAAGTCATTCACAAGTTCAAGGTGCACAGCTCGTATTACGGCACAAGTAAACAATGCAACATACACCTTTTTCTCATTTTTTGTATATAGTGGCCCTAGAAAGTCTATGCCGCAAACTTCAAATGGTAAAGCTTCTCTGATTCTGTCTGGAGGTAGAGGAGACACATTTTGAGAGTAAGGCTTTGCTCTCAAACGTTGACAAATGAAACAGTTCTGCAAAATACTTTTCACCCTTTGTCTTCCTCTGAGAATCCACATTTTTTCTCTAAGCTGAGCAAGGGTTTCAGCAATTCCAGCATGAGCCAGTTTCTCATGAGCATATTTGATCTGCAAGTCCGAAAAATGATTCGAATTAGGCAAAATAATAGGATGAACTTCTGCAAAGGTCAAATTTGAGTTCTGAAGTCTTCCGCCTATTCTCATTATTCCATCTTCATCCAAAAATGGATTAAAATTCGCAATCCTAGATTTACTAGAAATTAGTTTCTTTTTCTGCAAGCATTCTATTTCTTCTGGAAAATGAGCATCTTGAGTTCTTTTAATCCAATATTTCTCAGATAATAGTATTTCTTCTGCTTCAAGTGGTTTCAAATTCTTTGTAGAAGTTTTCGTATTGTTAATAAATCTAAAAATCCAGGCTGTTATTCGTAATAATCTGGATAATTTGCTATATTTCTCTATGTCCAAAAGGTCTTGCTTCAAATTTACTACACAGCTGGCTTGGACCGTTTCATCTTTCTTCAATGAGGATCTTCTCTCTTCTTCTACAGCATCAATTTCATATGTTCTATCTTCTTCTGGCCAAGTAGTTTCCTCTTGTCTCAGCCATTTTGGACCCTGCAGCCAATCTCCACCTTTAAATAACAATTCTGAAGTTTTTCCTCTTGTTTGTAAATCTGCTGGATTATCAACACCAGGACAATGTGACCATTGATCTACATTTGTTTTCTCTTGAATTTCACGAACTCTATTTTGAACAAACGGCTTCCATGAATAGGCATTTCCTCTAATCCAATGTAAAACCACCTTGGAGTCTGTCCAAAATCGTACACTGATGTCTAAGTTCTTGAATACATTATTCACCACGTAGTTACTCAGTCTTGTTCCAGTAACTGCAGCTAGGAGTTCTAAACGTGGTAAAGTTTTTCTTTTCAAGGGTGCTACTCGAACTTTAGCAATGACAAAGTTTGTGAACACTTGCTGATTAT
>KK118439.1:0-34703 GCA_000611955.2 Stegodyphus mimosarum
ACCCCAAACACAGACACTGCCTCTTCCGTATGCATCTCTTTCATGGATGATAATGGGTTCCAGATTCTCTCCATATCAAATGCCTACTATCGCTTTCTAGACTGAACCTGGACTCATCCGTAAAGAGAACAGTCCTTCATTGATCAGGCGTCCAGTGGACATGTTGTCATACCCACTGTAAATGGTCCCTCCTATGACGTGACATGAGCGGCACGCAAATGGGTGGTTGCCTCACATACACACCACCTTCGTGAAGCCTTCTACACACAGTTGACGTTCACACCAGCCTTCCGGTGGCTGCAGCAAGGGAGGATCTAAGAAGAGTCTCAGTAGCGGTTCTATTCCTGCGTTCACATAATGTCAAATATCAATCATCGGCGCTCGTCGTAGCAGTTGGCCGTCCTTGGCTGAACCTCCTAGGTGGCGAATCTGTGGTTTGAAATTGCCTCCAAAGCCTGTGAACTGCAGAAGGACTCACATTTAGCCATCTGGCCACTTCTGTTTGACTTTGTCCTGCTTCTACTTTCCCAAAGGCTCTCCATCATAGTACTGCAGGCAAATGATACCTGGAGGTCATTGTTACTAATTGGCTATCTCAGATTTCTGATGTCGCTATCACAGTGAAATATGTGGGCTTGCTCTCAAGCATAGACTTTTACGCTTCTCGCAAATGACGTATTACGAGTGCAGCGCCACTAATTTGCATATTGCAGTTTTTCTCAGCTACTCTTACTTGGCAACATATTCAAATTTTACATGGTTTGGCTTATTTTTTAGGGAGTTATCGCTATTTTTGTGATTTTTCCTTAATTTATGATAACCAGTGTATATGTACACCAAGTCAAAGAAAAGGGAGACAGTTCTATATCTCCCATTCTGTTGGGCCAATTAATGAAATTCAATTTGCATTTTTTAGTAGGGTGCAGGTAATTTTTAGGTAGGGAATTAGGTTTCAAAATTTTAACTTCTTTATGTTAATTGAATTTACTAAATGTTTATTAATATCTGTTTTTTTAGATTCCTTCTTTCAGAATTCGAAATCTAGGCTCAATACAAATAAAATTAGCACATTTTTTATGACTAATTTAAAAATAATTTTTATAAATTTTTCAAAAATATTTTTTAATTATAACCTATAAAATTTTTACCGTCGTCTTAAAGTAGATGTATTTCTGGTATACCAGCAAAAAAATTAAAGAGTTTTTTATTCAAAGCTTCCCAAGATGTACATGAATTCATATATTGGCATGTTATTTAATTTGCCATATTTTTTATAAGTGATAATAAGGCCAAATATGGTGTATGGACCTTGTTACAATCTTCAATGAAATGCAAAAGTTATTTTGGACCTTAAATTTCCAAATAAACTGTTACTGAGGATTATTTACCTGGAATTTCTTTATTCTAAATTTTATTAAAAATCCTTAATAAATATTTATTAGTAAGATATGAAAAGCTATTTTTTCAATTTACAAAAAATGCTAATAAAAATTTTAAAGATTTTTTTTTCTTTTGTAAGTGTAAATTTTTACCTTTGGATTTTATTGTTATTTTATTTACCTTCAATTATATGCAATGAAATTTATTTTGCAGCTTTCATAATAGTGTGGCGAAAGGCTAATGTCGCGATAGGCTAATTTTAAGTCGAAATTCTATCCTATTTAAAATCTATCTATGAAGAAATGTATATGTATCATTGATTGGAAGAAACGTTAATTTAAACATTTATTTACACTACATACAGTCAAACAATTAATAAATCATCATATGGAATTCTACAAGACAAAGGATAAGGTTTACTGCGCCTTTCCCGTCTAGCATCTAACATCTAATTCATTTTTTCTACTTCAGGTGGGGGTGCTGCTATCGCTGTATGACATATTTCTCTACACTCCCCACCTGAACTCATGGAGTTCACACAATTAAGAAGAATAACAATTAAATCCAAATAAAATGAAAATACTTACAGTTACTTACTGTCACAAATTAAAAAAAGGGAAAAAATATTCTTCATGTACTAAAATATAAAATAAAACAAATTAATCAATTAAACATAAGAAATTATTGAATAATCAATAAGTTCAAAAAGTTCTCCTTAAATGTCGGATTTGCTAGTTCAGCTAGTTGTAAGCTAATATATGCCAAGTGACAAAAAATCTGATGACCAAGTAAAGCCTGTAATGGCACGCAGAGGGTTAATGTAAAATAAAGGGTTAACTGTCTTAAAAATTGTAAAAATAATATGATTTAGAATATTTGCACCTGATATTAATTCGAATTATTAGGTGAGACAGAATAAATGCAGAATTCTCTTGACCAAAAATGTTTGGGAGATGCTTTATTCCTCACTTAGTAAGCATATTTTAAGTAAAATATTGGAGTCTGGTTTTATTTTAAGCTTAATTTGCACGTAAAATATCTAGAAAACGAAAAGCAGTCATATATAACTAAAGTTTTAAGAGAATTTGATGAGAATACAAAATTTATGGAAATATAACTGTTGAAGAAACTGAACATCTTGTGTCAACACTGAAAACAAATGTTTTTGAAAGAGGGAAATTAGAAGAAAGAAAATCAGTTCGTAGAAAACTGCTCCCAAAGAAATTGCTTGTTCAAGAAGTGAAGATTCAAATCATATTTTGCTGAGGTTTTCCCTCGTTGCAGTGCATCAAATATTTCAAATATTCTTGTGAGTGGGCCTGTCCCATTGAAAGAGACGGAAGAAATAACATATGTATTTTTTCACTGAAGGGTTGTATAAATTTAAGTTATGCCATTGAACGTCATACCATATAATTAAGGAAGAAAGATATCGTAGTTGAATTGGTTAAATGTCATGAATTATCAAAGAAGTTTGTGGATATCAGCTAAAAATGTCTTCAGTATTGATGAAACTAGCCTTTTCTTTCATCTTATGCCTTCAAAATGCATCAAAACATCTAAATGCATTCGCCATCATGGACAAAATCGCTTCACTAGTTCACTAGACCAGTTGCTGACGAAATGGAAGGTGACATCTTTTACTCATAAGAATGTTACAGAAAACAAGCTGTTTCAAAAGTGAGTATGGTATATAATGAATAAAAAGGGAAGGTGATTATGTATATTTATATATATATATATATATGCAGGATGCCTTAGGAAAATCATTAAGCCATTCAAGTTCTCTTGAAGCAGTTAGCAATTAAGAAGGAAAAAAAAAAGCATTAAAGGGGAAAAAAATATTTATCTTATTTTAAGTATTTTTATTTTTTTATTTAAAATTTTTTGCTATTTTATTTTTTAATTGAAATGAAAAATTTATTTGGAAATATGGATAATATTTTAAAAAATTAAATCTAGGATGATAAAATTGTGTAAATCAATGGCACAGTGATGAAACCATAGACAGTTGTTTGTATGCATATCACTTTAAATTAAAATGTAGATAATGCTACTTACTCATTTATATATTTTTTCTTGAATGGCCCATTGAAAGGCATATTAACTGAGCTTTATGGTGCTTTCTGTTTTAATACAGAATGCAGTTTACAAAGGCATAGTGATGATACTGGGTAGCAAAGTATTCTCCCCCCTTCAAAAAAAAGCTATTCAAATGAATAAAATCAAATTAAGCAAAAATTATACAAGCTTGCTTAAAGTACACAATGTGAATGAATAAAGAGCAGTTTTTAAAATAACTATTTAAGAAATATAATTCAATCACGGAACTTTAATGAAAATTCAACTTAAATTAATATGAAATTCTAGAAAGAAAATAAATAAATAAAAATAACAACTTAATAAAGTTAAAAATAACTGTTTTAATTTAAAAAAAAAAAGCAAAAATATATGCTACAAGAAAGAAAAAAATTTGCTTTTCTCCCGCTAGCAACGGAATGAAAGGGGAAGTAAAATAGATTGCTGTAAATGGAGAAGTTTACCAAATGAATTATTCTTAGCACAAAGTAAAAAAGAGCATGCGGAAGTAAATTTTGAAATTGCTGCTTAAATTTCACACCAAATTTTACAAAATTTGTTTTTAGGCATAATTTAAGTGATAGAATCGAGTGGGGGAAAAAAATTGGTGTGGCATTTCAGAAACATCTCGATTTTATGTCAAAATATATATGTTAGAACAATGATATATATAAATATAATATATATCCTAAGTTGTGCTTTCAAGACATGAAAAGCATAAGTTGATTTCATGAATCGGCAGAGTAAAATGAGAGATACAGAACTGTTCTCTCCCCTTTTTTTTGTTGAGTATACATGGTGTTTGATATATGTAACAGTAACTTTTATCTACTGATTAATATACCTGAGTCACATAGGAGTATGCCATTTTGTTTGCCATACTAGATTGTAGGTCTGCTGTTGGCTGATTTCTAGAATATTTCAAAAGCTTACTCATATGACATGCATTTAAGACAGAATACACATTAAATCATGTGGTTTTGCACAATTTGTTATTTTGAGGTGTATATATATATATATATATGTTGAAAATATTTAACAGATGGAATTTATAGGGAGAAAAAGATGTCATTAAAGAATAACTATTGAAAAATATGTTTTGATATGAAAAATGAGTGATCAGATGATATAGTGAAAAGAAATTTTATTTCTGTAATTTATTTTGTAACATTCTCGGATGGTGATTGATTTAGGCTGATAATAATGTATATATTTTATTTAGTTATTTCTCGTGAAGCAAGGTTAGTGCCAGAGCCTCATCCTGAAGGAGGTTGTCTTACAAATTCTTCTGATCTTCCTCGTGATCAAAAAGAGTTTCAGCTTGGGGATATTTGTGATTTTATAAAAGCTGGTGTGGAAGTAAGTTAGATGTATATTTCCTGATTCCCCCCCCCTAGCAGAATGTAGAAAATTCTGAAAGCACTCCTTTGAAAGTTGGAACATTGTATCTAAAACTTGAAGTAATAAGATCTTTGACAGCATTGCAAAATGCTTAAATTTTATGTGCTTACAGGAAGTGGAGGTCTGTTCTTAAGCATATTAATTTAGATAATGTAAATTTTAACTTTCAGATATGGAGAGTTAGAACAATTTTATAATTTACATTTAACATATGAACAAATTTATAATGGCCTACGAAATTGGAAAGTTGAATTTAAAACATACAAAATTCTTGAAATGATTATATTTAACATACCCATATGGATCATGAATCACTTGCAAGGTTTCAAACTCCTTGATCTGATGATTTCAGTTCCAAACCTTGCAGACCTAATTTTGAGTTGCCAGCATATTCCTATACCCATGAACTGCTCATTTGCAGAGGGCATAATTTTTTTGTAAACTTTGAGATTTGTTTATAGTTTCTCAACGGAAAACTGCTAAAATTGTATGTTAGGAACTGTATTTAACATATGAAGATTCGATGCAAGTAAAAACAATCACATAAAGATGAAAATTATGTCAACATGCGAAATTTTAATTCTTTTAAATTTATGTTTATTGGAAGTTTTATTTTAACTATTGTGATTTATTTATTAGCTATAAGTTATTACAAATGGCCGATATTCTTTTAATCACTAACTTCAAATTCTGTCCATCATACTCAAATCATTATGTTGATGTTATAAGCAATCTTGATGACTGCAAAAGTATTTTATTTAGCATTATTTTATAGGATTCTTATTAAAAGGACAAACCTTAATGTATGATTCTCCTTACAAACTCTCTTTTGTGTTCTTCCATACTATGAATTTTAAAGTGCCTTGAAATACAGCTTTTGGTTTTAGACATATTAATTAGAAAGTAGATAAATAAGCTATTAATCAGTTAATGGTTGATTTAAGCATACTTTTCGAAGACTGTTGATTCTGTTAATGGATAAACATAAATGAATAATACCAGAAAAAGGAGTGAATCTTTATTAACTTATATATATGTATTTTTTTATTATTTGCACCTCCATGAAAGGTCATTTAAGGAAAAAAGAAAATGTGTGTCTTTATGGCTCGTAAGTATTATGTTCCTAAATAATAGGGAAAAAAACATACACACATTTCATTAGAAACAAAGAATTTTAGGAGTGGGAGGGGGGAAAGAAATCTAAACAGCCAGTATATATATATTTTTTACCACCTGTGGGTACTGCTCTGCTCTCAATCTTTTTCTTTTACTTGCTGGGTCTTTTACCAAATAATTTCAGCAAGATTGATCAGATACTCAACATATATGTGGTATGCTTATGCAGGTGTTGGCTGTTGTTTTATACTTGAAAATTCACTGAAAATATGGCAGTTTTTATTGAATATTGAAACTAGAGTGTGGATAAATACTAATTTTTCAGTAGTTGTGAGTTTTAATGCAAGGAGAGGAACTAATTTATCTTCCTAGTTTGCAGAAGGATCAGATCATGTGCTACTGGTTTGATAAAACATGCTTTTTATTGTTCTTTGTGTACATTTCGTTTATCATAAGGCAAACTAAAATGCTTTTAACACTGTGTGTCATAGAACTAATGAATTGCATTTATTGGCTATTCTGTGTTATGAATTTGTATCCTTATACAAATGATATAAATTGCAAAATAATGTGCTTCATGTTTTATTTGTTGGAGAGCAAGTTAAGTTTTATTGTGTATAAGATATAACTGCCCTTTCATCGTTATAAATTTCTAGAGAAAACTTTATAATAAGAACTTGCATAATAAGGGTATAATATTTTCTTGTTGTTTTATTTGAAGCTGCTGCAAATACCTTCCTCCACCTCTATTTCTGCAAAATTTGGTGAAATGATGTATAATGTTCAGCTTAAATTTTAAGTACTGTTTGTTTTACTTTACATAAATTTAAAAAAAAGAAGTTATTTAAATGCCGTAAATAAAATTGATTTTTAATTCTTTTGAAAAGCATTGCCTGTAATGTAGTCAGAATGATGTAAGATTAATCATTCTGGAAGTGAAATTTCACTAGGAATTTATAGCATTTTTACATTTTAATTTTTTGAGGCCGGTTTGTATTTCAAGTTTTAATAATTGTTATTACAGATCCTTAATTAAAAAAAATAATAATGTCAAGATTTGTATAAATATATATTGTTTCTTTAAGGGAAAGGAAGTTGTCATTGAGTTCTTTCAATAATTTAAATATTAGCTGCTATTTTTGGATAATATTCTGCTATTTTTGGATAAGTAAATGGTGTGAAAAAATTATATTGAAAAGGTAAGAAAAGTAAATATAAAACCTTGATTTAAATTCAATCTTCTGAAAGTTTAGTCTATTAGAATTGTAACAGGAAAATAGGTTTTTAAAGTATGATAAACATTAAAATAATTATTTACTTCAGTTGATAAAAGCAATTCATAAATATTAAATGAGAGAGTTGTTTTTGAAGTACTTTGTGAAGGTTCAGTTTATTTAGCTTACTTCCTTCAGAGCTTGTCACTTTTGACATGTCTCATAATTCTGAATTATGAGTCACTGATGGTATGATTTCCAGGAGGAAATAAGTTTTTTAATTGAATGTTTTGAAGAATCATTTGGCACAAAGGGAATCAGATATTCTTCTGATATTTAAGGATAATTTTGCAGTCATGCATTTCGAGCATTTTAACTGAATAATGACTTAATGAACATTACTTTTCTTTAGAATTTATTCTTTGGGTAGAAGGAAATATCAGCTTATCAGAAAGTTTCTACTGCCTTTAAAATTTTTTTTTTAATGTGGCGTAACATTTTTGTAAATGCATTGATATATATTGAAAGATATTAAATGATTTCTTGAAAATATGAAATTTATACATGGAAAATCAAATCATGTTATAAATTGTATAATTTTTATCACCTTAGGCTTGGTTTATGTAATCTGTTCTTAATATTGTCTATTGATATATTTACATTAGATTTCTTTTTAGGCTGTTATTGAAGATGAGGTCACAATGCGTTTTGCAGCAGAAGGTAATTCAAATATTGATTTTAATAAGAATTTTTTAACCAAATTTTGTGTGTTTTTGATTTAGTATAAAACTATAATAAAAATGAAGTTTTCCTTTATACATGCAGTCTTTGAAAAATAAAGATAAAAAGCTAAGTTAAAATTTCATTTGAAGAATTCAGAGATATCTGTTTTTTCATTTGCTTATTTAGTGGGTTTTATGTACAGTGAAACCTCCGTGAGACTATCTAGGCTGTAAATAGTTTTGATTTTCTGTCGAGAAAGTCATCTTAGAGAATTTGGTTATTGGTGGTTTCAGAATTATTAGTTGACTATGTTTTTAGAAATACTGGTCACTGCTAGAAGTGGTCATGGTGACAAGCTTCACCAATTTCTGCAAAATATTTGCTTTTGTGGATTGCAATAAAAGTTTAATAAAAATTTTAGTATTTTTTAGGTAATTTGATATTTAAAAAAAAGATTCCATGTCTTATGGGGGGGGGTCTTGGATTGCTTTATATTTATGGTTTGTTCACTTTGAGGTCATTCATATAATTTCTTGTGTATTTTCTTCATGTAATTCTTTGTTACCATTTTTCTACATTTATTTTACATAAAAAAAAGTTGATTCTGTTTTCTAAGTTCCATCATGGCAGGTTCTAAAATACCAATAAAAATTGTTTATAAATTTTTATTTTAATATATATGTTCATAAAATTAAACTTCAAATAAATTTATAGCCATAAATCTTCTCTTTCTTAGTACTCGTGGCAAAATGTTTTGTAAATTAAATCTGTATTACTAATGTGTTGCAATTACTTTAACATTACTACTTGTATTACTACTGCATAAGAGAGAGGATTAATGTGGAAAGTATATATATGAATATCTGAAAGTTGAAAATGTTAAAATTTCAGTTTATTCTGATTGTATTAATTCTCTATGTATGATATACTGAAATTCCATGATCTATAAAATAGATTGTTTATAGGTAATAATTGTTTCTGCGTATGAAATTTAAATCTGTACATCCTTCTGATTATGGTCCTCATTCCTCCATTTTTTATACAATTCATAATGAGAAATACTTTTGCTAGTTCTCATGTTTCTGAATCTTGAAAATTTATTGGAAAAGATAACTTAAAAGAATGTCATATATTTGGACAGGCAAGGAATTATTCAGTTGTAGGAGAGCTTTGGTTGTTTGAACTTTGACAGTTTAAAATTCTTGTTGAACCTGGCTGTGATTCCTGCAAAATGAAAAATTAACTTTTCTCAATAAATAAAATTTTTTTGACTCAAAACTGCAGTTAGTCAAAACATTTTACAGCTCCCAGAATTATTTTCTACCATGAGGGTAATATTTCTAATCTCCTTTATAGAATTATTAAGCTGTTATTAGACCTGTCAGCATGAAACTGGATAAGAAATCTTTCGTGAGAAACACGTACTTCCCAAAAGTGCAAAGGAAGACTTCCCAGAAGTACAGAAAAGATTTTCCTGGTTGGCTTTTCTTCTGCTTCAAATCAAGTCAACAGTGCAATTTTCCCCCCAGAATCATAAAATGTTACTGCTACATATGTGAAACAGATCACTGAATGCAACTATTGCTAAAAAAATTGTGGCTAGAAACTTCCCGTTAAACTTATGTTTGGAGAAACATCTTTTGGAAAACTTTTTTTATTGTGTTGTGTGTTGCTAGATCTGATAAAGTTACATAGTAAATATCATTCCTGCAGTCCTGTGGTTTTTCTAGGTTATTTAGTCATTATATAAGCAACGGCTTGTTCTGATAAAAATGTGTTTTAAAGAAAATTATGCATTTTTTTTATAGAAATGCAGTCATGTTTTCATTTGAAATAAAGCACATCAAAGTTGTTTAATGTTCTGCATTTTAAATCTGTAATTTAAAACATTATTTCATACTTTAAAAAATATTTCTGTGTTACTTATAGGTAATATTTTTAAGGGAACATTTTAAAAAAACTTTTGTTTAACTATTTGCATTGGTATTTCTTGTAAGAGGTTTTTGTGACTAATTGATACTAATTATGAAAAAAAAAATTTATTAAGGTTCATTTTTTCAATGATTTTCTATGCAATCCATATGATTTCATAGCATTAGTCCAATGTAAATGTATGATTAAAAATTTAATTTTTTGATTTTTGAAATTGTTTTAATATTTCTAGTATGTCAAAACAATTTTTGCATTAAATTTTGTCTTACTTTATCAAGTATATTCCTGTGCACATTTGTATAGAATTTTATATGATTCAGCAAGAAATCTTTAGTCAAATTCTTTATTACTAAGATTTTTTCTTTCCTTCCATCATTTTAGACTTTGACTGTATTCTTATTTTGCAGTCTTATGCAGTTATGTGCCTTGTGCTTTTTATTTCCAAAATTATACTTCCAATTAAAACTTGTCCAGCTGGTTTTTGGTTTGCTTCAAAAAATTGTTCAAGTCATAAAGAGAATTTTCATGGAATTTGAAAAGCTATCAGTCTGAAAATTTCCCTAGCATTGAAACTAAAAATTTATAATACTTATTTTGACCTTATTATATCAAGCATTAATTTGAATAAGACACAAACTAAGCAAACTTGGAATTATTATATAACTACTGCACTGTCTACAATTCTTTCAGTCCTGGAAACAGCTCTAATCTTAATTGACTTCACCAATATACTACTTCAAAAATTTAATAAAATCATTTTATATTTTTCAGAACTTCCAGCTTGGAATCTCCTTACAAGAACTAATAAAAATTATCAATATATTAGGTAAGTGTACACTGTTATTTCAAAAGGCATTACTTAATATTAGAAAGATGACTTCATAGTTTTGATAGTTTCAGATTTATGTTTGAGTACTACATCTTTACTTGTGAACTCAGGCTGTTAAAGTTTAATGATTTTTCTGAATTTTATGTGATACATATCTATATGTTTATATATTTCTGAAAATTTTTATTCTTTTACAAAAACAAACAGAAAAAAAGTGTTCTATACCAATTCAATGTAGAATTGTCATTTTAAACAAGTGCTGCATTTTGTGAACAAATACTTCAGATTGTGAAGAAAATGCAAGAAATGGCGTGATATTTACATTTATACCTGCCAACCACCAGATATTTTCAGCTTCAAAATGTATTATCAAAATCTAATAGTATAATGTCATGTAAAGTCACGAGTTCATTACAATTTTAAATGAACAAATGGGAAGACTAGTAAAAGAATATACTGAAATAGAAGCTCATTGGCAACTTAAAAATGACAGTTTTCAATCAGATCAGTGTTATCAGAAGAGCTCAGTGCTTTTTATCTCTGTTGTATGCTCGAGAAGAGTTTTAAAAGCAGCATAGCAGTATATGTTTAGAATTCTTGATGCAGTATTAAGCACTGGCATACATTTTTCTGTTTTTCCCCCCAGCCCCAAACTTTTCTCAGTTTATCATATCAATGTTCAGCTTTCTTATTAAGATGGCTTTACAGAACTTTTGTCGTTTTGTTTTTAACTTTTTTGTGCTTACTTTATTTATTAAATATCATGCTCTTGGTGCTTACGCCACGTAAAATTCGATTCAACAGCCAAAGCACAAAATATTTGAAAGCAGCACATCTTCAGAATTTCTAATAGAGAGTCTCGCATGCTGGAGTTAAAAATGTTTTATTCTGTACAGTATTGCTATTGCTTGCTTTGAAATCATTGAGTTTGTTAATAAAAAATTCATTTAAGTTTTATAAATTAGGAGGTAGATCAGGGGTTCCCAAAGTATGGGCTGCGGCACTCTGGGATGCTGTGAAGAACTTCTGTTTACTCTTTTACAGAATCTAAATTCAAATTGCTCATTGCATAGGAAATCGACAACGCCGCTTCCCTCCCACATACGAAATTTGGGTGGGGTTTGGCAACATCGTATTTTGTGCTAGCCAACATAAGAGATTTCCAGAAGTCCTCATTCGACCCTCGTGTCATATCAACAGATTTGTTGTGAGCACTAATTGGTAGTATGTAAGCCACCAAAGGCCGCATTGCCAACTTACTTTATTTAAGTGTAAGCAGTTAAATTGTTAAGTTAAATAGGAATAGTAATAAAGTGTTCTTGGTAGTGATACAGAGGGTTGTCATTTACAAACCCAGGACAGATAAACGTTATGTTATCTATTTAAACATATGTATGTGAGCAGTTCAGTTGCTTTGTTTTAATTATGCTGTTTTGTATTTTCGTAAAAAGGTAGTCTCAAAGTGGAAAGGTTTTTATTAAATAAACAAGTCATTAGTTTAAGTCGGAGTGATCAAGCCTCAACATGTGCCTGGGGAGCAAAAAGGCAAAAATATCATAAATATGATAGCTATTTAGACTTTGGCTTTATTTCAAGTAAATAATGAAGAAGAATCACAATATGTACTCTGTTTGAAAATTCTGCCATCTGAGAGCATGCTCCCAAGTAAGCTAAAACGACATCCGGAGACCATTCACCCTGTTATGGTTGAAAAGTTGAGCAAATTGTTTAGTTGGAAGTTGCAAAATCTACTAAAACTAAAAAAACATGTTCACTTTACAGGTTTTAGTACCTAGCAACGCACTGCTAGCGTCTTTCAAAGTCACATATAGGGTGGCAAAGTGAAAGAAAACTCGCACTATTGTAGAAGAACTAATTTTATTGGCTACACTCGATATGGTTAATATTATGGTAGGAGAAACGTTGGGAAAACTAATTGAAAAGGTACATTTATCTAACAATACTGTTAGTCAAAAAATCCATCATATAGCTGAGGATCTCAATCACTAATTAATGGAGAAAATGAAAGGCAAGGAATTTGGTCTACAACTTGATCAGGCTACTGACAGTAATAAAGGTGCATACCTTATTTGTTATGTATGTTTTCTAGATGATAATATGATTGTTGAAGACCTTTTCTGTTAAAGCATCAGTGAAGGCACAAAGGCTCAAAACTTATTTGAAATTCTTGACAAGTTTATTACAGAAAATAATTTAGATTGGGAAACATGTATCGGTGTGTGTACTGATGTTGTTCAATCAATCTCTGGCAGATATGGAGTATTGAAAGCCCTTATTCACAGTAAAGTACTGCATACTATGTGGACTCATTGCATCATTTATAGGAAGAGAAAACCAGAGGAAGGAGCTTCCAGATCCAGCTGCTCGAGGCAGCCATACACGATTAATGCTTTAACCTCCCAAAGCCTTCTGAGGAGGCGCCCCCCTCGGTCAACCCAGGGAGAAATAAAATATCACACAAGGTCTGGGATTATAAATCATCATCTATAGGGAAGCACTTGCATTGAAGTCAATGAGTTATGAATTGAATTTGATATTTGAATATATCGTAGACGTAGTAAACTACATAAAAACTAGGCCGCTGAAAGCCAAACTATTAAAAAAAAAACTTTGCATAAACTTGGGAGCTGAGCACACAGCCCTGCTATATTAATGCAGTTCACAATGACTTTCACATGGAAATATTTTATCCTGTCCATCTGAGTTACATTAAGAAATTCACACTTTTCTGCAAGGGGAAGGACATGCAAACTCCATATACTTTGCCGAACCAGACTTTTTATTAAAACTGGCATATTTGTGAAATATATTTGAGAAATTGAATGCCTTGAATGTGTCTCTACGAGGCTATAATATGCAGATCTTGAAACTATTGGAGAAGTTTGTGGTGTTTAGAAGAAAACTGCAGTTGTGGATAAGAAAAATTAATGAGGATGGCACTCAAGATTGTTTCCCTGAATTGCATCAATACGAGTCCTCTAATGAGCTCATTGTCTCTTTTCACGGAACACCTTTCGAAGTTCACTGGATGTTTTGCAAAGTACTTTGTGAAAGAAAATATTGAAAAATATTCGTGGATCCAAAATCCTTTTCATGCTCAAGCTCCACCAGAATTCACAAGAAGAGAGTCTCGTTGAACTCTCTTGTGACAACAACCTTAAAACAAAATTCGCTTGTTCTGAAAATGAATATCCAACTCTTAAGTTCAAAAGCTTTAAGGATTCCTTTTGCAGCAGCATATTGATGTGAAACCGCATTTTCAGCTGTATCTGTAATAAAGAGCAAATATTGCTCAAAGGTCAACGTGGAGCAAGAAATGAGAGTGGCAGTGTCAAGTCTTATCCCTCACTTTGAAAAACTTTGTTGAGACTTTGTGAGCAAGCTCACCCATCCCATTGTTTTTTTCTTTAATAATAATATAATATTCTTGTGTATTAGTTCAATATATATCTATATGATCCTCAGATTGTGGTTATTTTCATTTCTGTTCCTGGTCACTAGTATCAATATACAATCGCATTTGATGAAGCATTGTGATTTGCTATGACACTATGTAGTAAGTAGGTTTTTAAGCACATACCTTGTACAACACTAGTTCGATAAACCGAACTAGTGCACAGTGATGAAATACTAAACCAGTAAGTGTGCCGCCAACTGGAAAAGTTTGGGAACCTCTGAGGTAAACAATAAAACAAATTCCAAATTCGTGCTTCCAGGCTCATATTACATTGGAGAACTACGCTATTCAAAATTTGATAGCTCTATGTACTGTTGTTTTTTCACAGTGCTAGAAACATACATACATTCTTACAGATACTCATTATTTAATATCATTAAATATAATACAGGGTGATAATATTTGGTGTCAACAATTTGAAAAGTGAAATGGATGTTTATAGGGAACGAACTCAAAATGTTGTTTTGAGACTAATAGCCCTTCTAGCCTAATGCTTAAGCTAAAAAATAATTTGTATGTGGAAATGAGAATTTGATGAATATAAAATGTAAAGTTGAATATATCTTTTCTCTAAGTAAGGATAAGGATTCTCATGTGCTTAGATTAGGTTTCAAGTGTGTTATTTAATTTTATTTAAAATACATTTTTGGGTCTTATTACATATGTTCATATGAATATATTGAATCTAAATATAAGATTTAATGTTTGTTGATGAGAAGTAAGTCTAAGTTAAAATATTGAACTATTATTTATTTTTAAAAAGTTAAACTTATTGCATATTCAGTTTTAATTCAACCTGTCAGAATGTTGTCTTTAGACTTTTTTTTTTTACTTGGGAAAAGAAATCCCTTCTTTTTAAAGCAAATAAGCATGATAATAAAAATGTTAAGTGTTTTCATTTTCCTTGTTGAGACTTGTCGATTGGTTGTTCTATAACTATTTAGCTAGTTAAATAAAGTGAGAAGCTCTAATCCGTCAAAGGGGACATTCTATTTTCAGACTTTTCAAATGAATGCATATTTTGTCACTATTAAAGTAACCAGAACAAAAATGACAATCATATGTTTTGAATTTAAAATTAGGCAAAAGAGCAAACTTAGTTCGGCATAAATTTCTAAGTAAAGTATGAATTTCAATGTTGATCAAACATGTGTCTCTTTTCTTCGAGAGTGAAAATTGCTCTTGAAATCAGTAATTTAATGTTTAGATTTCTCACACCATTCTGCATCTGATGCTGGTGAGTAAGGGGCTGCTTCTGGGTACACCTGTCAGATTTCATTCCATTTGGGTAATTATTTCCCAATATATGAAGCATTAGAGTTTTATCATATTTTTTTATTTTCTGTGTAAAACGTGTGTTACTTATTCACAGAGATACAGTCAAACCATGAACATATTTATTGGATCTATAGGAGCTCTGACATGTATAATAATAGTAGTGTGGCTGTAGCTTCAGCTGTTTCTGTGGTTGCAAAAATGGGCCAAATCTTGAGGGAGAAAGCACTTTTTGCACAACAGATATGTGCTTTATTGAAGAAAGCCTCCGTAAAGTGCTTCCTGTTTTCAGTTTGTCGTAAAATTCATCCATGCTAAACTGACACTGTTTGCTAAATGATATGCATAAATTATTTCATTTATCTTCAATATTGTATAAATGCATTACTTAGTAAAGCAGCAATAAACATTGAAAAAGTTAACTTTAATATGCTTTTACAACATTTTGATATTTTTATACAATTTTAAGTTTAAAAATATTCATAAAAATATGGAGCTTTTAAAATCAAAATTCATTTTCTGTTGACTTTTAATTTTATTCAAAAATAAAAATTTAATATTATGTGTTCGTAGGAGCAGTAATTCTGTTTTTTAAGATAAGAAATGAAGCATTTATATGGTTTCTTTCACATGTTCACATGTTTTAGCTTTTTATATATTTTTAGTTTTAAAACTCTTCAGCTATTAGATTATGATTTGAAGATTTTTCATTGCATGTTTTTTATGTGCACATTACTACTGAGAACAGAATTTAATATTGTCAAGGTGTTCGTCTTTAATATTTAAAAATAGTGATTATACTATAGTTGTTTATGTATAAAATGTTTTACTTTCAAAAATTGCATAAATTGAACTTCTTAATTTGTCGCTTGATATTTATTGTAAACTAAATATTCCATTCCTAATAAATAATAATAAAAACTTTGAAAATATTTAGAAGAATGCAGTAGGTGCTAGGGAGAAAATATTTTGTGGCAAATTATTTAAAGGTTTTTTAGCTAAAAACCTGTTCCTATGAGTGTTTTTATTATATACTTTCTATTTTTTCAGTTTTCGATTAACCTGCATTTGGGGACTAGGATTCTTTTTACGTTATTGCATCTTGTTCCCTCTTCGGTATGTTTACTTTTTATATAAAATTATATTTTTCTATGTAGCATATGTATTATTTAATGTATCATCTTAACTTGAAAGCATTTCAGTTCATCCTGTACAGTTAGATTTCTTATTATTATTGCAGTATTGGCTTTTCAAGATTTTACAAAATAAGATGGTACTGTAAGTGTTTTAAGTGTAATTCAATGACTAAACCATTTATGAGAAGTTATTTAAATTTATAAAATTAATACTGACTTAAGTTATAAAGTGCAGTCTTTTAAATAAATTTTTAAAATGCTACATTTTTTTAAATAACTATTTTTTTTTTTTTAAACAGGTGTTTTATAACATTTTTTGGTGTTTGCTGGTTACTGTTTTGCACAGCTATTATTGGTTGTTTGCCAGAAGGAAGGTAATATTTTATTTTATTTTCCTGAGTGTTTGTGTAACATTTAAAGACTTTTTATAAATTTAGTTGTTTATGCAATATATTGTTTATTAGAAAGGGTGCTTATTTTATATGATGTGCATATTTTCTTAGTATAGTTTTGTGTGTTTAATTATTTTATGGAACTATTTTAATAGATAGTTCTATTATGATTGCTTGTCTCAACTAGGATATCCAAAATAATTATAGTGAGTTAGTAATAAAATTATCAAATTATTTTACAGTTAAGGATAATTAATCAGACACTTATGTATTATCACAACCACTTTAGCAAAAATTGCCAAATTCTGGCAGCTGTGTGTACAACAATTCTTCAGGCAAACACACACATGATGTAGTTTTAACAACAAACATCTTTTGATTTTTCATGTGTGTTCTTTTTGTTGTAGTCCAAGTTCTGACCTCCTCAGTAGCTTGTTTTTGATGAGTATAGGTGGGACAATCCTGAGAATACTTGGTAAAACTGATGTCATGATCTTGGAGTCTTTGTAATCTATCCTCTTTTCCCTCCTTAGCTATTACTTTTCCTTCCTTCTCTCTTGTGGTTTCCTCTATCGAGGATGGAGCTTACTATGAGGTACTATTTCAAATCTTTTGTCTCTGACTTCCATGGTGAGAAAACTGTCTATGTGTTTGCTGTGTATGGAGACCTATATGCCGAAAGGAGTGTCTTGGTAATTGAGTGGTGAGGTGGGGCCCCAACATGCAGCTGTGGCTTCTGCTTCAGTCCAAATAAGAGCTATTTAGCTATCCCTGGTAGTATCAATTAGGTGGTTACTAGTCCTTGTGTCAGCTTTTAGGTAAACTGATTGTAAAGCTTCAGTTTGTGTACAGACACACTTAGTATTGGTGCAGGATTCTGCATCTCTATTGGGATCTGTGGTAGATGGAGCTGCTGGATCCAAATCTTCCTTTATTATCAAATATGGCTCTTCGAAAAAGCATTAAAAAAGCTGACAACTATTCAGGCAACTTGAAGACTAGAATAGAAACAAATACCAATCATTCATTTCTCAAAGTATCTTCACATTTCATAGGTATCTCAAATGCTGGTGGGGAATTAAAGAAAATGTCACTTTTTCCAATTCACAAATACATGGTTGCTATAGCAGGAGAATCAAAAATTAGCAACTTCAATGCAGTCTGTAAGCATTATGAAAATCTCAAGTTTTACACAACTGTAAATCACTGTTTCAGTTCATAAATTTTTTAATTTCTCTCATAGAGTTAGTTATCTTGGAGGCAAATTTGATGTTAGGATCTGAAGAAGGAAATAGTAGAGTTCTAAGATCAAAATATTTCCACTGCCAGGAGGATCCAGATAGAGATGGCAACTAATCCCTACTAAACATCCTGTTAACATTCCAGCCTTCACACTTGCCAAAAACCATAAAAATAGGCTATTTGCATTATCATGTGTGACTGTACATACCAAACCATGTTGTAGTGCTTCATATTCCAATAGTTTGCCTGCATGTGGATAATATAATCCTCATGTTGTTGTAAACCTGCATGTGCAAACTGCTCGTTATATCATGGCAGTGATGATTGCAGTTCTGCTACTTTAATAACTGCAAAGACTGCTACTTTAGTAACTGCAAAGAACATCTTGAATATGCAGGGTCTTGTTCTGTCTGGAGAAAGAAAATGAAATGCAGTATGTAAAAGTTATGAAAAAAAGCATAGTTATCTTGATAAGCATAGTTTATCTTATCTTGAGGATAAACATGCTTTTTTCACTTCAGGTATGTATTAATCAGAATTATCTTCTGCAGTCAAATCAACAAAGTCAACAGGAACTCGGACATTGCTCAGTGTAAAACCAAAAGTCAATTCTCACCAGCCCTAGTTACTATTTCAACATACTTGACATCTTAAAAAAATACACAACAATGATCTACAGGGAAAAAACACACAAAAAAGAAAAGAAGGAAAGAAGTGAAGGGTACACACATTGTTAAATACCAAAGAAAAAATTAAATCTGCAAAATCTTCTAGAATGCAAAGCCTGAGTTTCTTTGATAGTCTGAGTTTGGATCATTAAATTCTGAGATAGACAAGAAAGAATTATTAAATATCCCAAAACATCTACTTTCACATCAAAGCCAAAAAAAAAAAAAAAACGAAAAACAAATATCATTTATAATGGCCACCCGGATGTCATGGAATTGTCACAGCTTCTACCAAAATTTTATACACATGAAAGATCTAATTAATGTTTGTTGCCAGTGTATGCTTGGCAGTGCAGGAAACTCCTAAAACCAGAGAAACAAAGCTTTAAGGGTTTTTCTTTCATCAGGAAAGACAATGTTGTGGGTGAGTGTGCCAATGGAGGTTTAGGTCTCACCTCACTTAACTATCCCTCCAATTTGTTTTGTTTAACTACAAACCTCCAAGCTATTGCCATGCAAATAACTACAAGGGCATTAGTTTCAATATGTTCTATTTATTTGCCTTTGAATGACTACGTTGATCAAGGGAGTTTAGATATTCTTATAGAGAAGTTACCGGAACTTTTATTGTAATAGGGAACTTTAATGGATGTAGCCCACTCTAGGCAAGGAAGGATACTAATCATCAAGGCAGACAAATTAAGTTAATGATAGAACATCAGTGGCTTTGTCTCCTCAATAATAGATGGAATACCTATTTCCATGAGCCTACAAAAAAAAAAAAAAAAACCCCCTTTCACATTTTTTTATACTTGTCCACCATATTTCTCACAATTTTAGTGTTGTGAATGGTACTTGCAACTGCAAACCTTTTTCCATTTTTGTATCTCTCACATGGGAAGGAGTAAACCCATGCCCAGATTCCCTCATTTTATGCGAGATGGACAAACTGGGAACTCTTCTCATCTCTTGCAGAGTTCACAGAAAAAATGGTAACAGATGTGTATGTCTATTAATGATGCAGTGTAAACCATTCAGATGTTTTGTATATCTCTTTAACATGGAAAAAACTGAAAAAGACAAGTAACAGTGTATCCATGCTACAGAGGATAAAATTACTATAAATTACTTGAAAATAAATATTTTATTATTTCTGCAATAAAATACAAAATAATTAAATAATTTTCTCCAAAGCTTCTGTGAAAAGTGCATTAAAACTCATATTCAGTGGCTGAAGTAACATTTTATTGCATTTTCCTCCAAAATATGCTATTCTACTAAGAAAATAATCATGAGAATTTAGTTTTTTTTTATTCCTTATTTAAATAGTACTTTTTGAGAATATTTCAATATCTTAAACATGCTGCAATTTACACAGTATTTTGTTTTCTCTTTAGTAAAATATATATACATTTTACTCTTGATTATACAGGCTAATGCTAAGGAAGCAGGTGACAGATAATTGAGAAACACGTGTAGTCCAAACTATAAATATTCGTGCATATTTTACATGTTTATTTGTTAAAAAACTGTGATTTTACTGTGTTTTTGAGAGCATTTTAATATTTGTTGAATTTTCTGCATATTTTTTATATACATTTGGTATTTTATAATATATTCAAATCTCCTTTGATAAACAAAGTCTAATAGAGTTTCAAAAGAAGTCATTTCTGTCTCGATACTATTGTAATTGGCAGCATCTTCTTATAATTTCAGTATCACTTTTTACCTCTTCTGTTCTTGTGGTATTTTAAACAATATCTGCATTACACAAGCATTGAAAGATGGGCTCAGTCGAAATGTTATCGAACCATTCCACATTCTGTATTTTCCCAATTGACATTTTTGAAGAATTCTATGTTTTAAATTTTTTGCCATATGACTTCAGTTATTGCCTCAACTTCTTCACAATTAGATAAATTTCTGATTTCTGTATTAAGAAGAATCTCTCTCCATACTCAGACTTGCATGCATTTGTTGTTTGTTTTTGACTATCTCTTACACACAGCTTTGAGTGTCTTTGTGGGCACCACCCATGGGTAATCGAGAGTTATGCTGTATGATATGTATATATATATATATATAAAGGCTTTTGCGAACATACAAATGAGATTAGTTAAAATATATAGAGAGAATCAAAATATTTAAATTAGTAATTAACAGTGCTATATGTGAATAAAATATTGATATACTAATTTCAATATTAAATTATTTTAAAAAAAATTTGTTTTTCCCCAGTGGTGGGCATTAGCCATTTTAGGCTTTGGTCACTCCTAAAGCCATAAGTAGTGGTCATTTTATTATGGAGGTACCTAATAGATGAAGTTCAAATATTAGTTTCTTCTACTATAATGGTAAAAACCTGTTTCTCTCCCTGCCTTTTTTTCCCCCTCATGATGGAAGAAACTTGCCAACCCTAATTTATATATTAACCTTTGCTTGGAATTTCATTTAGTGCCAGGATATATGATAACTTGCCAATAGATGTCTTCCCTCTGGTATACCTTCAACTTTTCTTGTTTTCCTTTAACCACGTGCTCCATCATGTTTTGTTAGCTAATACTGTATATATATTACTTTTTTATTGTGCCAAATAATGAAACAGAAGAGAGCTTAAATTGCATAGGAGCACACTGTAGCCTGGCTCTGGTGGTACTTCTTACTTTTTAAGATAGATTGTAATTCTAGCGGGGGTGCCTTAAATAAGAGAGGCTTAACCACTTCTTTTCGTGAAATCGAACCACAATTTCAGTAGAAAATTATTTTGTCTCCTAAAATTTTATTTTAATTATAAGCAAGTCTTAAAAATTAAATCTAGCCTTTGAATGCATGCCTGCTACTCAGTCATATGTCAAAACCTCATTCTCCAAAAGTGTAATAAATGTATGAAAGCTTGTTTGAGAATATATTCCATTTCCTGGAAGTACTACAAGTGATCAACTTGGTCATGCCATCATATCTGTTGATTTGGTATCATTTGGTTTCATTAACTTCGATTTAAAGCAGAATAAAAAAGGAGAACCATTGTTTATGTTCCTGTGTCCCTACATGTTATAACTGGCTTACTGATGTAGTGAAGTACTAAAGTAAATGGATCAGACACATCTAATACTAGTGGCTTTCCACAGAAATTAACACCTGCAGATTTTTCCAAACAATGTAACCAGCTAGAGGGGAAGAAGCTGGTTGCTTGAATGGAACCTTATATTTGTTCTTAACTTAGAGATTAATCTGCTAGGATTCAAGAGCAGTTTCCCCACACACACTTTCACATTCTGCTTGACATCTAGAATTATATCAGCGGGAGATCACGGTAAGAAAGTAGTCTCTGACCATGCAAAAAGACTCTTTTTTTTTTTTTTCCCCGAACCAACACCTCTTCAATTTTTTTCATACTCTTTCACTATTTTTAGCATTATCTCTATTCTCATCAGTGATGCTTCAACTGTTACAATTTTTTAATTGGTGCCCTGGACAAAGAACTGTCTTTATTTTTGACATCCTTTGAAATAATACATTTTATATATCTTCAGATCTTAAATTCAACTGAAGATTAGCTCTCCTATTTTTTTTATTTTTGAGTGAAATTATGATAGATGAGGCTCAGTATTTTATTATTTAACTATTTATCAATTGATTTAATTTATTGAATTCTTATTTATTTCTTTATGCTTACCTGTATTTTAATTACAGTACCTAGCATGTATTAAACTCACTTGTTAATAAATTCAGCCACTTATTATGCTCAAACTTCCAAAAACCAAGACAAATACATTTTAATCAATAGAGAAACTGCTGTTCATTAATCTCATCTCTGCCATTAATTGAACTCAGATTGGTGAAAGATTGATTGTTCAGTGCCAGAGTATCGTATTCGTACCTATCAAAACTTTTCATAGATAATTCATTTAATGTATTGTGAACCATGGTATTATCATTCAAGTGTGTTACTTCAGTAAA
Organism: Stegodyphus mimosarum; assembly: GCA_000611955.2. Classification (NCBI taxonomy): domain Eukaryota; kingdom Metazoa; phylum Arthropoda; class Arachnida; order Araneae; family Eresidae; genus Stegodyphus; species Stegodyphus mimosarum. The sequence continues at coordinate 22,826 of KK118439.1, forward strand.
ATGGGCTTGATCAAAATTTTGCTAACCCCTGGTCCCATCCTTTGTGCACACTGGACTTATGAGGGGCAGATTTTCCATATTTTAAGGTTAATAAAAACTTTTCTCTAGAGACATTATAAATGAATATGGGTTTCTTTTTGAGTGTGAGCTGATAGAAGATGGAAATGCAGCTTATGTATCCCATCTTTTAAGATCTCCACATTCAACATTTTCCATTTGTGATAGTCACATAAGAACATAAGTTCTATGTTCACACAATTATAAAATGTGTTCATGTAAGGCTCACACTAAGAGTCTGAACTGAAAGCAAGTGGTTACTGTAGACTGGAGAAAAAATAAGAACAGAGGTCATGCCTTTAGTCATGAAAAGGCAAATCAATCAAACAGATAAAGGGTAATTTTTCTGCAGGGTAGCAACATAAATTTTGAAATTTGAATTAATCATTGAAAGAAGCATTTTTTAATTTGCTGTTTGCTTAACTTGTAACATGTGAAAATGCCAAGCCAAAAAATTTAAGCTTGAAGGAAAAGGGATTTTAATGTTCTTGATAGTTGCTGTGGAGAAAAACTGCATTTAACTGGGAATTTCCCATTTAAACAAGCAATTATAATTAATGAAGAAGTAATTAAAAATTGTAAATGTCTGAAGGAAGAGCAAAAAAGACTGAAAATTAAGTGATGCTGAAATTGCCTTTTTTTTTTCTTTTTTTTTAAGAAATTGCTTTTCTTCTATTTTTTAAACTAATTTTCTAAATGCAAGGAGAGAATTTTTTATCAACTGACATGTGGCTACAAGTTACATTCTAAATCTTCTGGTTATATAACAAATGTGATTGTTAAAGCAGTAAATTTAACCATTGTTCTAATGTTTAGTAGTTTTGTGATCAAATTAATATTTAGATTCTAGAGAAAAAAATTGTAGCATTTTTCTGTTTTGTAGGTTTAAGCGATGGATATATTGGCATGCAAGTATTCTCTGTTTTCGTATTTTTGGTTGTGCTTGCTCTGCTATTGTTACATACCACAACAGGTTTGTGTTTTATTTGAATTTTCTTGTTAAAACATTATAAATTTCTGTGCTACATTGATAAAATTTCATTTTATGTCCTTTTTTCTATTCTTATTTTAGAGAGAATAGAGCTGTAAATGGTGGCATCTGTGTTGCTAATCACACATCTCCAATAGATGTGGTCATATTAGCAAGTGATAATAGCTATGCCTTAGTAAGTAAAAAGTTCTAATTTCCTCTTAACTTTTTAATTCATTGAAGACATAAAAATTATCCAATTTTTTATTAAAAAAACTGTGAAATGATTTTGATGAACATGAACAGAATTAAAATAACCATTGCTTTCAGCACATTTTGAAACTAAATATTAAAGCATCGGCTTTTCAACATTTTGGTGATTTTAAGATCTATTTCTATACAAAGTTTTTAATTCAGAGATCTGTGAATTTTTCCATGATTTTTTTAGAACATTATAACATTAAAAAAATGCATCAAAATAATGGTAATTATATTGAAAATATATATACAAAATAACATTAAAATAAAACATTTTTATTTTCCCCTGCAGTATTATACAGTAAATTTATTTTCCATTTTGATGACTTATTACTACAATATTTTGAATCTGAAAAACAAGGTTAATGACTGCTATAAAGCACAGTTTATGAAATAGTTCTTAGCAAATGAAGAATAGCTATATTATTATTGAGTCTTCTTTTTTATTTTTTCATGGCAAAAGTTTTTTTCTATGTAATTGTCTTAAAATTTTCAGAACATGCATCAATTTTCTCTATAAAATTATTATTTTATTTATTTAGTTATTTATTTTTCCAATCCTTCTGGCTCTTTGCTGTTACAGAATTGGTAGGGCTAATTTTTCTTCCGGATTTTAGGCATTGCATCTTGGAAAGTTTAGAAGCATTTGAAGGCAAGATTTATAGGCCTATGATTCTAAAAGATTCGAGAAAAATGTGACAAAATGAGAAGTGTCTTCATGGTATTAACTCGTAATGGATGTATTTTACAGAAAGTTTGTGCTGAATTTCTTGCTTTTTGGAAGAACAATGAAAACATAATATGTGAATGTTTTATTTCTAATCCAAGAAGTCATTTCCTTAATATGATTATTTTGGCTTTATTTTCACTTCTTTTCAGTAAACAGAAGCATGGTAAATATCAAAAATACTTCTAATCTTGTCATCTGGACAGGTATCTTTGGAAAGGAATGTTTTCTAATAAAATGAAGAAATTGAAAACTAACAATTTAAAAGATTCATTATATATGCCTGAATGCATGATACACATGGTTGGCCCTAAGCATTTTCTCACCTGGTGCAATCTCTGTGGGTTCTAAATTCTGCCCCCAATAACTGCCCTAAATTCTAAAATTTTGTCATTTCTAGATTTTGTTGCTCGTTGCATCACTAAATTCTAAAAATTCTATCACACCTGCTCTGTAACTGGCCCTGACCATGCATCATTTCATATTTATTCTCAGTGATCATATTACTAAAGAAATAAAATTATCAGCTTTTTTTATACATCTAAATACATGCAGTTTTTAGAACAAAAGAAATTTTTAATTAAATTCAAAAATGACGAGAAAATTTATTAATACAAGAAACTTATACATAAACAGAAAGAAAATTTTTCTTCAAAGATGTGTGCAGTTATTATTATAAAAATTAGCCATTTGTTTAAAATTTTAGTCTTTGCTATAACTTCTCCTTTCCATTTCCTCATTTCATTCTTGCTACTCCTTTCCTTGCAAAGCATTTAATCTCAGGTTTTTGGATTGTAAGACAGAGCATGTTTCTGGCCTCAATTTGCATGCTGCATTAGTTCCTGCTAGCTCTAATAATTTATAATTCTTCCTGTTTGCATTATTGCTGCCAACATTTAAATTTGCTACAAAAAAGTTACTGAGCCAGTTTAGATTCAAATTAAATTATGCAGTCTTTGACTACTAGTTCAAATTTTTACTTTGAATTTCATTTCCCTGTTTAGTTAAATCACTACGAGCTGTAATTGATTTTGTTAGCGCAAGAATGTGCCTTTTTATTCTAAGTTCTGTTTAATTAAAGAAGTTTATTTAAACCTTCATCTGACACTGTAGTTACTGTCTAACATGGCGACAATTTATGTCACGGTGTTTTGGACTATTTAATTTTTACCAGGTCAAATAAAACCTCATAAGTACATTGTTGAGAGATTTACAAGTTAGGCTCTAAAGCAGAAACTAGTGGGAACATTGGTTTTCATATTTAAACAAATTTCATACTTTTAGAAAAGATGCTTAAAGAGAAGGAAATTGATATAAATTAGCCAAAATGTCTCGGTAGATTTCAAATTAAAAAGATGCATACCTATTTTACTGTGTGCTGTTGCTTTAATATGTAGCTTTTAGTGGATAATTATTCTAATATCACTTAAGAATCAATGTCATAAATTATATGTGTTCAAAACTATTAAATGTTATTAGATTGTATTTTTAATAGTGCTTTTTTGTCAAATATTTTTAAAAAATGAATAAAATGTCATATTGGCAATGTAAATCTATAATTACTAAGGGTATCTAACTACCTAATTTAATTGCTAGAGACTGATTGCTCACCCTTAAAAGTTATCTCTGCATGTTAAAGTGAGTTACTACTTTTCATTAATTCTTACCATAATCACAAAATACAACACAAAAATGTAAAAATTTTTGTAAAACTTATTCCTTACAGCTAATGAGCAGGCATGAAAGTTTTCTGTGTTTTCGCGGAATTCCGCTTTTTTTAACGTCACCCGGGCTGTTTCTGAGATCGATGCAGAACCGTTGAGAATCGCGACCGGCAAATGTGTGTGTATGTGTGGGGGGGTATATATATATACATATATATTATCTCTAAAACTTGTCATTGCCTGAAAATAGGCAGTAATATATAACATGAATATGTATATTAGTGTGTTGTAATGTTGTGTATAGTGTTCATGTATCAACTGTTATATTAAGTTACATAAAGAGCATCTTAAAGAAGGTTCATTCATTACAATCTCTTGGTGATTTACTTTTTTTTTTTTAACAAGTGGAAGATAAAATTAATAGCAAAATAGTAAGTACAAGTATTATTTTAGTTTAATTATATGCATATGCTTAATACTTTTTATATTAAAAGGTTGATATTTTATTAAAATGTGTTTTTTTAAGCTCGCGCGTGCGCATTTAGTTTTTGTGTAATTTTGTGTCCGTGCGTTGTTCAGCTTTTTTTGCCAACTTGCACTTTCATGCCTGAATGAGGCATAAAACAATACAAAACAATTTATCACCTTTAGTAGCTTATTGGAACCTTAAAGTGTATTAATTGGGTTACAACTCTGGAAACTCGACACAAAGCTACAACATTAACTGTGCCGGACAGGCAGAGCATAACTAACTTTGAAAACTTGTTAACCATGCCAACATCAGGCATTCAGGTCTGTTCTGATCAGCAGATCTCTCTCTAGGCAAGCAACAGCAGGGGAAATAGCCAATCTTCTGTTACGAATCTTGCTGATTGTGATTTTACTTCTCATTTTAATCTATGCCGTTTGACATAAAATCTGGATGCTATTTATTAAACCTCTAGTTTGAACAAGTGCGTAATGAAATGAGACATAAAACTAACTGTTAGTAAAATGCAAATAAAATGCCAGTAATTTTCTTTAAAATATATCCAACTATTTTAAGTGTAAAATATTTAATGCTACTTGATAAATTTTACAAAATTGATTTTAGTCTCAAATTTATTTTATAATTTTTTAATAATACGAATCTATTTTATTCTTAGGATGGTATCACAAAAGTGAAGTTCAGGCTTAGATAATATCTTTAATTGAATTTATTCAGTTCCCATTTGCTGATAGGTCCTTAATTTTTTTTATTGGTGTTCCTTAAAGGTGCTTAATTGTGCTTAATTTTCATATGCAGACATGTGTATGAACCTTGATTGCATTTCTAGCAAAATAATGTTTGGTTATCAACTAGATACTGGAAACTGAAACTTCAAATCAGTTTGTTATATGAAGTGCTAATATCAGGCTTGTTTTATGTAATGTGTCTGTTCACCAAATAAAAATTTCACTTTTATTTATTACAGAAAATAAAATCATTTTGTAAAGTTTATATTATCCTTCTTAAAAATTTTGAAATATGCTTATTCTTTTTTAGGATTTCAGTTGTTGTTAATTTAATGTGTTGTGGTATTATAAGTTTGATATCCCCCTTTGTGAAGGGAAAACCATATGTTGATAAGTGGTATCTCTGAACAAATTTTTCATTGATTGTTCTCTATTTTCAATGCTTATTTTGCAGTGGTACATTTTGTCCTTAGCAGAAGTAGTAAAACAGAATGTGTTCAAACATTTCCATGTTATAGTCTATGTATGAGCTTTATTTTTAAACTGAGGATTTCATAGCTTTTAGCCAGGGCTAAGTAAGGAAATCTTGACAGTAAAATGCACTTTTAAAGAATTTATTATTGTGATAGTTTTTTTTTTTTTTTCAAAGTTGTCAACTCTGTGATGGCACAGTAAAATTAAAAAAGATGCATAGTCTATTTGGCTGATATATATTCCTTGTTAAATATCACACAAAAGAAACTGTAAGGAAGAGACTCCAATCTTGTTGAAGTTAGAATGATCATCTTAAGTTTTTTTTTTTTCTAAAATTGATTTGTTTACATTGATACTGAATCGAAAAGAATTGCATTACTTTCGGTTGGCATAGTAAGACTATGTGTTATTAAAAAGGATTGTATTTCCTCAGTAGATATATTGTTGTATGCAAGCCATGTGCAAAATTTAAAAAAAAAATTAATATTCACTTGTATTTTTACTTGAATATTGTAATATTCACTCCTATAGATACTTCTAAGACAAAATTAGTATCTGCCAACACATAAAGCCATTGAACTGCAATGTATCTAATATTGACACTATGACAAAAGAAGAGTTGATTGCATCCAAGGAAATGTTCAAGCTCAAGTCTTTTTCAAAACACATGGGTATATTAAGTTTTGGAATTTGAAAGTCATCTGAGAGAAATATCTTAAAATAAAAGTTGTTACCGAAACAAAATTATTGACTGTACTTCATTTTACCTAGTAGAGACTGGCTGTAGTCAAGTGAGTAATTTACTGTGTGAAACAAGAACAGACTGAATAGTTTTGAATGAGGTGATTTAAAAATTAAGTAATTTTATACAAAAAAATTGCATAATTACCTCAAGCACAACCATTCTATTAATTAAAAGCAAACTTTTCTGCAATTAGAATCTGTGATTTTGTTTCTGAAAATTTGCTTGTATTTGTAAAATTGAAAATAATAAAAGAAACCATTTTTTCATAGACTAATTGTTATCTTTAAATTATTTCTGTGCAGTTATTTGTATTATGATTAATTTTTACGACTATATTATAGGGGAGAATCTAAGGAAGTTCATAAAGAAAACCATTCTTATAAAAAGGGTCGGTGCAAGAAAAACGTAGGGTTGCCAACTCTCCTGATTTAGGCGGGAGACTCGATTTCCAACCATACTCCCAACAACTCAATTTGCAACATTTTTCTTCTGACTTTCTCTTGTTCTTAAAATTTCTCATGATTTTTATGTAGCTTGACTTAATGCTTTCTTATTTGCATCCAAAAAAGTTATTTTTAGTGTCTGAAAGCACTTGCTTTTTCTCTAGATACATATAAAAGAAAACTAAAGTCATTTCATCAGTGAGATATGACACGCTTCTGCTTTGTGCGTGAGAGTCCAAAAAAGTCATGTTCCAGTTCTCCATTGAGAATTAAGTGCTGCTGCAGGTCATCTGGCATATATTAGCCAATGAGCATAAAGCTAGATCGAGGTTGTTATTTCATTTGTATCGCCAGCATAAGTTATGTGTTCCGGAGAAACAGTTTAAAAAACTGCAATCTTTTGTCTTGGTTATGTCTGCAAAAAATGTAATATGCTCATATAATTTTCAAAAATTGTACATTGATGACATTCCTTATATTATTTTGTCAAGGAAATGTAATATATTTGCAGTATCATTGCCATTTTTTGATTTCTCATGGTCAAAGGACCGTTCTTAAACATGTGCTTACGACAACAGGAAGTGTATTGGAAAAAAATTCAAATTTTTCTGTTGAAACAAAGGACCAAAATACAGAATGCCTTTTCTCTGCCTTTTTACTAAAGCGCAACCTGACATTGAATGCATCGGATCATGCTGCAGCTTTATCTAGAAAATTGTTTCCCAGCAGTGATATCGCTGAGAAATACTCAAGTGCTAGGGCAAAAAAGGCTGCAATTATAGAAGAAATGGTATTAGTATGCAAAGTAAATCTTCAGATTATTGATTGCATTAAAACAGTTCTATTCTGCCTCTTTACAGATGGAAGCAATAGTAATAATGATGAAAAACTGTATCCAATTGTTTCTTTTCTTTTTTTAAATCTAAAGTCTTCAGAAATAGAGTATAATTTATTTTCTGTCTTTGCTTTAGAACGAGATATGACTGGCTTTGATCCTTTGAGCATTACACAGGGTTGCCGCGCTACCGGGAAAACCGGAAAAAGTCAGGGAATTCAAAAATTAACCAAAAAAGTCAGGGAATTCAAATATTTGAGTCTAAATCTGGAAAAGTCAGGGAATTTCATACAGCGATCCCCCCAAAAAGCGAGTTTTGTGCCAACGTTGGAAGCGATCACTTTCCTGGCGCGCATTAGCGCACTCGGGCGGCTGGCATAGAGCCAATTTTTGCAGCTCTAAACAGATTATCGAAAGACTCGCATGTGCAGTGCATGTTGAACTAAAGAAAATACGTATTCTTGTATAAAACAAAATCTATTTAATCCTAGTATAGCGGTACCATGGAAATAGCCTCTGTGTATGGTACTCATGGTGTTTGGCGACATTATGATGAGCAGTAAACGAGCCATTTCGGTGTTGGCGACAATTTTCAAAATCGTGCCAAGGCGTAGCGTATATACTAGGATTTTACCAGAAAATCTTTTAAACATTTTTTTTCTCTTTTTAATGAATGCCTTGTCATTTTGCAGTAAAATAAAAAAATAGTAATTAGTCATCTAGGCTAACCATGTAATATAACTATATTCGCCAAAATATCGTTGATTACTGTAATTTAGTTTTTTTATTATTTTAATGTTATTTACATAATTTAATGTTGCTTCTTCCCCCTAAATTTATTTATTAGTAGTATATAATGCTTTCAAATTTCAGGAAGTTTTCTCTGTCATAATCCTAAAACTAATTCTAGCAGTATGATGACATAACATCACAAAATTCAATGCAGATATTTTTTGCTTATGTATTGAGCTAAATAAATATAAAATACCTGAATTTATGTAAAAATATCATTAGATTTCTTTCTTTTGTTTAGCTTCAAATTGTCAGGGGGGAAAGACATTTTTTATCCACATTGAACAAATTCTGATCTCAATTCTCCAGTGGAGAAAATAACTCCTATTATAGTTATAATCTTTGGGGATAATATATAAGTCATATGTAATTGGCAAATTTTGTGTTTTCAATTGGTACCATAATTAATTTACCTCTTAGCACAGCCAAAGTGCATTACACAGATAGACTGGAATTTTCTTAAAACACACCTGGAAAAGTTGGGGAATTTCATTTTGTTTGAGTGGCAACCCTGTTACAGGTTTAGCCCTTAAATTTTAAAGTTCCTAAAAATGTCTTGAATAAAGGATATTTTCTTGATTATAATTAAAAAATGACTCACTTTATACTTTGATTCCTTTTCTTCCACTATATATCCAACCTGAAATCAGATACATTAAAAGCTGGCAGAAAATTTCATGTGTAATGAATAAGAAAGCCACCCATCTGTATGGAATTTTACATCCATAATGCTGAGAAGGTTGATATATAGCACAGCTAATGAATAAAATTTTAAAAGAAGGTGCAGTGCTTTGAGATAATTGCATAGCATTTAGTGCCAACAATGCATCATTAATGTTAAGCTTGAAGACTGATGTTGCAGGCTTAAAAAAAATGAAAATTCTTATCTTAAAAAAAGAAAATTCAGATTTTCAAATTACAAGGTGCATCTGCCATCTCTCTTAGCGGTTAAAAAAGAGACAGTTTCTTTACCAATAAGTGTGGATGAACTCACTATCGATATTTATGATTATCTTGAAAGATTTCTAAAAGGAAGGAAAAACTGAAGCAATACCAACAGCTGCATAATACTGAAATAAGAAAAAAATCTGAAACGTATGTACATGTTGGTTATGTTTAGAGAAATGTTTATCTAGAATCTTTGACCAATGGAACCTACTTTTTACATTTTTTAAGGACAAAGTAAATGCTTCTAGTGTTAAGGTAAAAGGCTGTATTGAAAGTAATAAAGTATCTTAAGTAAATGTAGATGTAGTTATTACTTCCACTGTTGAAAATAGGTGTGAGAAAAGTTAAGTAATTACTGCAGCTGTGACCAACTTAATTGACAATTCTCAAAATAATACTACAAAATATAAGCATAAAGCTTTCTCCCCCCCCCCCAAAAAAAAAAAAAATTTTTTTTAAAAAAAAAAACAATTTTGCTTGACAAGGGACACATTTTCCAATTATTGTAAGTTTATCTTGCGAAGAATGAATATTTATGTTTTTGTCTTTGGACCTTAACAAAACTTTTTACTTTTTTGTATGCTCCAATTTTCCATCATTTGATGTTCTTAACACAATTCTGCAGTGCAGATTCCATTAATTCATGTTTTGTAATCAATGGTTAGTGGTCTGGTTAAAGTATTATTTAATGATTAGTAAAACTGATTTTCTAAAAGGCATAAGTATTAAAGCTGTTATAAGTATATTTGTTAAAAGTATATTTGCATTTAGGAATTAGTAGCTGAACTTGTAGATATTAATTACTATTTAATTATTAAACAAAGTATTTTCTATCTATGTGCATTTTTATTATTAAAAAAATCTTTTTGTCATTGAGGAAATTCTCCTGATTTTTTAGTGTTGTAGGTTCACGAGTCTGAAAAGGTTAGGAATCTGTTTTAGATGCAGGTGATCAGATTTTAAAGATTTCTGATGGGTACATATTCATCAAATATATTTCTGTGAAGGTTTCGTAATTTAAGGAAGAGAAATTCTAACTCAGCTATATTTTATGAGAAAACTAGGTATTCCTATTTTTGCATAATAATATTATTTATGTTTACAGCTTATCTGGAAAAAGAGGGGGGATGTTGAAAGATTTAGCTATATTCAAAATATTATAATGTTGTGAGTGCAGAAAAGGTTCTAAACACTTCCTACAAATACAAATCACAAACATTTTTTGAAAAATTTACAAAATTACTTGATGCTTCTAAAAATATATCTGTGCAGCTATTAAACAATATATTAAAAATTTATTTTTAGGCTATCATAAGAGTTGCTTTTTCTTTTCCTTTTTTTTGGGGGGGGGAAGAATCAGCAGTTGAATTTTTATTTTATTTTATTTTAAAATGAAAATTGCTTTGTGTCTTTATTGGAAAAGTAATTAGTTAAGCTGCAGGCTTTTTAACTATTTTTCTCCTCTGTATACTTTTAATTGTCTATTTCCATACCAGATTATTCAAGGTGAAATTTAAGTGTGTCTCTTATTCCAATTAACAGATATACACCAGAATAACGCTTTACATTCAAATACTTTGTACTTATTGCATTTATTCCTTATTCACCTTTCTCTTTGTTTGTTCTTTTAGAATGTAAAAAGCCTAGACTTTGCTTTTTCATCAGCATACCATTTTTTAATTCAGTATGATTGTTTTAGTTAATTTTAGTAATGTAGTTTAATGTTTTGTAGTAGAATTTCATCCAAAATATATCATAGATGAATATGACTAAAAATACTTATTACATGGTGTCTGAATGAAAGCTTTTCAAATATTTGTTATAGAAATTTCTCATTTACGATAAGTTTTATTCTCTTCCCTTCTCTATAATTGTGTTCATAAATTACAGTAAAACATTTGGTAAAAGAGCAGAAAACTGGATAATAATCAGCTTAATTCCATGTTTCTTGAGGTACATTCTATGTGACTATAACTATAGTGTCTACTATATGAGATTTTTAGATGCTGCAGGTTGTTCTTAATCTGGTAAAATAGGAAGGCATTTAGATGAAATCTGCTTTTCTGATAACAGACTTTTTGAAAGTGTCTTGTTGGTATCCCAGTGGTTTCAGTGTTTGAATTTCTCTTTAATTCTTAAGCGACATTCATATCTAAGATGTAATTTCAGAACTCTAGATCCTTTTCATCTATACTTCTTGTATATTATTATAAATTTATGTTGACCTTTGTTATGGAAGTTCTTTTTGTGTTTAATGTGATTAAAAAGTAAAATGTAATTCTTTACAGGTTGGACAGAGTCACGGTGGGTTTCTTGGTGTTCTACAGGCTGGCCTTTCAAGAGCTACTTCCCACATTTGGTTTGAACGTAGTGAAGTGAAAGACAGAGAACTTGTGGCTAAAAGGTATCTATTTGATGTGATGGTGAAAAATAAAACAGTTCGGTTTCAGTTCAGTTCAGTTCAAAATATTTGGAATTGGGAAAACTGCAATATGTTCTTTTATAAAAATTGCTTTGATGAATAAAAATTCAAATCTCTTTTTATTATATGAAAAAGCAAAGTCCTTTTCAGAGCTACCAGACATCATAAAAGAGTTCTATCTTTGAATATTTAGGGAGCAGTCATTATATTGGATTCAAATTAACAAAGTCTTAAAGAGGAAATGGCTGATTATCATACATGATATACTAATCCCCATTTCCTTTTATATAGTAGCAGCAAATAATTTATTTTAATTGACATCTCTTAG
>KK118439.1:44304-75869 GCA_000611955.2 Stegodyphus mimosarum
AAAAAAAAAAAAAAAGGCTCTGAGATCAAGATAAGATCTGTATATTTGCGTGGTAGTGTGCATGAAAGAATTACATCAGTATGATATGGTTAGTATATTTCCACTTAAAAAAAAAAAAAAAGAAACAGAACATCACCTGCAGAAATTGATGTACACCTTGCGAGTGCTACAGGCACCTATCTATCTGCTGAAACTGTCTGAATCTGGTTGAATTAAATCTAGCATAACTGAGATATTGAACAATGAAGATACCATCTACGTAACATACTCTTCATGTTCTTTGGACCTTAGTCCCATTAAATACACACCAAATACTCTTGATAAATATGTAGCATAGAGAAGATTGTCCATCTCAAATTATGCAGAAATTCAAAGTGATTTGCAAGAAAAATTAGAAAATTACTCCACGGTGGTTTTCAGCAGTTTTGGAGTGAGAGAGCCAAACTGGAATTTGAGGAACCCATACTGGTACTTGTTATATATAAGGTTTTTATCATTCATATGGAAGGTTACATTTTGTGATTTTTCTGTGGTGCTATATGGGATCTTCCTTTCACTGTCTTGTTCTTTCCTGTAGTCTAAAATCTATACCATTTTTGTCTTAAAACCATCAGTCTCCCTTCTGTAAATTTGATATATTTCATATCGTGAATTAATATCCATTAGTTATATCATAAAATTTTGCTGTTCTTTAACCATTTTTAAGCAGTGTATATATTCAGTAGTTTGTTTCTCTTTTTTTGAATCACAGGGGCATAATAGAAAATCAGCTGTAAATAGATATTGTACTTTATAACTATCTGCACTCCTGCCAAAAAATCATGAAAAAGCATTCATGAGGCAAAGCAGTATATTGCCAAAATAGTTAAGTGACAACTCACAGTATTGCTAGCAAGTATTAAATTGGCAACCCTTGTAAGCATATAGCACATGCTTGTTTTGGCCATTGCATTATGCAAAATTGTATGGATTGTGAGTTTGTGCAATTTACTGATGTTTTTTCAAGTTAAAAAATAGGCACATGGGGAGAATAACAATGAGGGGAGGATTTCTCAAAGAAGGTAAGTGTTTTAATTACCAGTGTTTCTTCCTTTTTAAATTTTATTGACTGATTGCTCTTGTATGGAATTCTTTGTGCTGAACCATTTTGAAAATGGCTATTGCCTTCCATGCATTAGCTTGCCAGAAAATTAATTGTCTTTAAGTTCATGAATGCTATCTAAAGGTGTCAGTAAGTTCACAATTTTTTTGTAGGTAGTGTGGATAATTAGAAAATACCGTAGATATTTATTATTCTAGGATGACTGGAAAGCACGATATTTCCTTTTCATTTCCCCTTACACTTCAGGGGAGGGGAAATGTAATTTTGCTGCATAGAGTTAAGGATTCGTTTTTACCATTTGTGAAGTATTTCTTTTCATGTTCTTGTCTTTAAGTAATGCTTGGAAATTCTTCAAAAATTGTTAGCTAGATTGGATAAAATTGCCTTTTTAGCTGTTTTGCCACTCCAGTATTTTCAAAATATCCTACAAACTTTTGGAGATACTGAAGTAATAAGAGTCAGAACAAGTTGCATAAATTTGCGGAATAGTTTCATAAGTTGAAGTAGAAACTTATGAAACTAGTCCTGCAAGTTCATGCAGCTTATACTGATTTTTGTTGCTTCTGTACCTCCAAAAGTTTCAACTGCAGAAGTAGTCATTTTATAGTTTCCATTTTTCAAAGCTAACTTTGGACATATTTTTATTTTATATAATTTATTGTAGCCTTAATTTTTTTATTTACAGTTTCAGTTAACATTTGTCAGTGATGAATTAAATTTTCCTTGTTACACATTTTGTGACCTGTAAAGATGCTGTATAAAAAGTGGTAGTCAAATCATTATTATTATTAAATTAACATCTTGCGAGTAATACATTTTCTCAGTTAAAGCCTCAGGTTATATATACACTCTAGTAATCAAAGTAAGTAGATTGTTTTGATGCGATGTTTAAAACAAAACTTTGTATTTCAGTATGATCCACGATTTGGTGATCCATTTTGGAATAGCAGTAAGCAGAGTTATATGCAGTATTTATTGATGATGCTTACTAGCTGGGCTATTGTATGTGATGTGTGGTATTTGCCACCTATGTCTCGCAAGGTAATATTTTCATTTTGCTCAGTTTGAGTCCTTTAAGTTATTAATTAATATTTCATAAAAATGATATTAATGGAAAATGAAATGATATTGACCGAATGTTAAAAAGTCAAAATATTTTTTCATGCATCTGGGGGGGGGCGATTTTATTAAACTAATAGTGACTAGTATGAATTTTGTTTTTAAATTTAAGATTTAAAAACAGAATAAATTCAGTTTTTTAAAAAAAATTGTCATATAGTTATGGCTACATGTTAAAGCTTCTGTTCTATTATAACCAATCTGTATAAAAGTCCATACTTATCTTTTAGTCCTGTGAATACTCACATTACAGCACCTCTGTTACACTCTGAGGGATTGTTGTAGTGAGTGTTAAACTGCATCAAGAAGCATGTTGATTACTTGTAAATTTCACAGCAGTTGCACTTATATTGTAATTTTAGACTGGCTAGATAATACAATGGCAATAAGGCAAAACTTTACTAAAGGTTACTTTAAGCCTTTTGTTGATGCTATAAACAGCAGATATTACTTATGTAATTTAAGTTAAAAATGAAATATGAGGATTTCATTAGATGGCATAATAAAACTACATATATAAACAATCCATTGGAAAATATCTGAATGACATCAGCAAATAATTTTAAGGAAATGTAATAATAAAAAAATAACATTTTTTGAAGTTTTGACTTAAAAGGAAGTTAACTTTCTTTTAATAAAAACCTGTTAAAAATTTAAATTAGTGAAATGTATGTTAAATAATTGTAAGATTGGGGGGGTGAGGTGCATATGCATTAAGGAAAAGAAAAAAAAAAAAAAGTTCCTTTTTCTATCCACTTCAGCTGTTGATGATTGGCTGAAATAGAAATATCTGATTAAAGATAATGTTCTGATGTTAAAGTAGAGAAGAAATTATACACCAAAGTAAACAAAGAATCTCTACTTTATATAAAAGAGCTGTGGCTAAATATTGAAGTGGCTAATGCGTCGAGCAGCTCCACCACAGGTTCAGGGTTCAGTCCCTGGGCTGGGCAAAGTTGACTCAGCATTTCATCCCTCAAATGGGTCGGTAAAATGAGTACCAAGTATGCTTGGGGACTAAACACCGGGGGTTCTGCGACAAGCTGACCCAGGGCATATGCTAATGCACTACGGGGCCCAAAGGTCAAGAAAGCAGAAAAAGGGCACTGCAGGTCGTGGCCCACTAGGGCTCTTACACTACTGAGTTTTTTAGTTTAGCGATTAAATATTTTCAGTTTTCTCTTTTTCGGAGATTGAAAGAGGGAATCTTAAAAAACGTTTATAAAACTTTTTGGCCATTTCTGGCATGTCAGATTTTATAACATGGAATCTGTTTATAAATATAATAAAACATGACTATTAAAATATGTAAAAATTTTAAGTTGATGGTTTAAATGTGCAGGATGTTAAATTACCAAAAGCTTAATTTTTAATCATGTGTTTAAAATTACCAGTGGAATAAAAAAATAAATTTCTATATAGAAATGATGAAAATTCTCCAATAGCTTGTCCTTCTCCTACTTAAAATTTTATCTTTTAGTAGTAAGTTTAAAGATTTAATTAATTTTCTATTAGAAGACAAATAAGTATTTTTTTTAATATTTTAACTAAAGGCGAATGACTTAATTGTAAATTTATTTTGAAATATTGGGGGAGGGAGTAAAGATCGTTATTTTACAAAATATTAAGCTTTCATAATTTTGGCAGTTGTGAGCGATTTTGAGTTGTTTAAATATTTTCAGAATTCATACACATATAACCAAATTTTATCATCTGCTTTTATAGAATCAGTGAAAAGATGGTAAAATTAAACAGATACCATCTAAATGCATATAAATTAGAATTATCAATTATATTACTAAGTTTATTTATGACGTTGAATTAATTTTCTTTGTAAATTTAATAACTGCAATTTAATTTTATATTTCTATCTGGACAGTTGCAGAATATTATGCAGTTATATAATGCCATTTATTTTTATATTATTTCTATTAAGACTTCATCTATTTTTTAAAGGTATTAGTGGCTTAATTTTAGAAATTTATAGTATAAATTTTTTATTGTTAGCAAACATTTTATGTAACTAACCAATTTATTGTAAAAATATTTTGTGATGTTATTTTTTGATTTTAGGACAATGAAAGTGCTGTTGAATTTGCTAATAGAGTAAAAGCTGAAATAGCTCGTAAAGGAGGCCTTGTAGATCTCATGTGGTATGAATATACATTCAGTTTTTATTAAAGCTTGTGCTGTACATGTACAGAGTTTATTTATGTATTTTATTTGGCATTTCCATTCTTGTTTTATGAAAAACTAATTACATCAAACTGAACTGAAAATTGAAATAAGAAACTAATTATGATTTTCATCGTGTTGCACATGTAAAGAATTAACACTTGCTATCTGGAATATTTATAAAAAAACTGGTAGTTGTAGTTATAATTTAGTATTTTTCAGATTATAAAATTACTGTTAACTCCCAATTTGAAAGTCTAATACTGGGGATAGTGTTCATGGTTAATCCAAGGGAAATTTTAAAAAGTTCACAGGAAAGACAAATAATGGACAGCAATTTACCAACACTGAAAAGGAGTTTAATTTGGATAAAAAATTAGTTTATAAATTACTATGACATCATCTAAACTGCTGGCCATTAAAATTGCTGTACAAGGAGAGAAAGAAAATAGCAAAATCGTATTTATTGTACATACACAGTATAGGTTGAGGAAAACATGATTAGGGACACAGAATTCAGAACACAGAGCTGCCACCTCTGGCAGTAACAATGGCTGTAATCTGGTTGGGCATTGAGTTGAACTGAGCTTGGATGACAGATATGGGTATTTCAATCCTTGCAGTGTGAAAGTTCATTATTTATAGTAGCTAATGAGTGATGGTATGCCAGTTTCTTGGAAACCTATGACCAGATGTTCTAAATAGGTGAAGGATCTAGAGAATATTTTGACCAGGCCAACAGTCAAACACCCTGCATATTGAGGAAAGTCAGGATGGTACAGACAACATGCAGTTGTGCATTATCTGGTTGAAAGACTGTGCCACTCAAGCCGAAAATAGGATACAGCCTGTGTAATGAAATAGCATATGAAATGTAACGATGGCTCTTCACATTACTGGCTATGCAAACAAGAGATGATCATGAAATGTACCCAATACATGGTACCACCTCATACTAGATATTGAGCACATATGATGAGTGAAAGTTAGCAATGCTCATTCTCCTTTCCACACACGAATATGTCCATGTGTGCAGAATCGGGATTACTCCTTAAAGATAGTGTCGTGCCACTCCTGTGTCCAGTCATATCCTGCACATGAGCAAAGTTGCTGACTTGGTATATGATGTGGCCCTGTATGTTCCTGCAAGGTTGAGAGGGTGACTTGTCTCTCCTCAGGCATCATTGGCTAGCTGCAGTTGATGTCCTGCATGGCCTTCAGTGTAGGCCTCCTGGACCCATCAGTTTCTTATTTGCCTGACAGTCATGGGATCCTGACTATTATGAGCAACAATATTGCAGAGCCACAGTCCCGACTGGCCATGATCCTGCCATTGTCTAATTCCAACATATTCTGTTTGAAGTTTCTCTTTCTTACAATAAGACATTAACATGACATGTACACAAACAACCAATATTCAGATATGATTTCCAAATAAGAAACCTATTGTACAGTCTTCCCATTTATACGTACTTTATCCGTTTATGTATTACTCATATCTGCTTTGTATGCATGCACTTGGAATACTAATCATTTGCATATCTCACAAATGTGATACCTTTTATCCAAATTTGACATTTGTTACTGCCATCATGGTGTAACAATTTTAATGGCCGGCAGTGTATTATCATGGTTACTATCCCACACACTTTCTGTTTCACTTTTCCATTTTCAATGTTTTACATTGATGATTTATGATAGTAATTTTTCTAGCATTCAACAATAAAGAAATATGCATGTGTATGTGCTTAAGGGGGAGTATTTTATTTTCAGGTGATTGGGGGTTTTTCGTAATTCTTATGAAACTTATATGTAATAATAGTACTTTTGGCGAAAGATGAAAACCATTCACGTTTAGTTTTAGCCGAGAAAACTGCTGCGTAGGTTTCTGAGGTGAAATCTTAATTCAGACTGATGCATTTTGATTGGATATTTAAATACTTCTGTAAAATTATTATTGGCTGCTTGAGTTTTAGTTCCATTTACATCACCAGAATTATGTAAGAATCTCATGACATGGATTAATCTAGAAATAACACAGTGCTGATAGAGGTTATTAGTTTTAGAATTGAGAAGGGAAATTTACATTGCTAGTTTAATCTTTTACATAATCTTATTTTTCTTACATATATATTTCCCACTCCCAGTATATAAATGCAGTTAGAGAGATACAATTTTCCTCTAAAAATACCTGCCTGCAATCTGCTGTAAATGCTCTTGGATGATCAACCAACATTGGTTAAGAGTGTTTTAACATCTGAATTATCCAATGCAGATTTGCTTCTGCTTACATCTTTTGTCTGAAATCTGTCATTGTCCAGATCTGTTGGTCTCCCTGATCAATATGAGTCAGAAAAATCAAAATTACTGGATCTGAACGTAAAAAAACATTTGTGGCATTTACAAATGTCTAATGCTCTGGATAAACATCAGATATTTTTGGTAGCAACTTACTACCCTGTGAAAATCAAAAAGTATACAATGCCAGATATGTACCTCTTCTAGTATTTGGTTGGCCCCAAAATTGAGGGGGGGGGGAAGAAAAAAATATTTAAGAAATAATTTGCATGTAAACAAGTCACTTTAACCTTCAAATGTCTTTGAAATGCACAGCTAATAAATGGTATGTAAATACTGACATGTGCAAAAACAACATTGCTTTCCATATCCCCTTATATTTGGTTTTACAGTTTAGCATCAGAATATAAGCTAAAAGATTAAGAAGTGCATAAGGTGGTACTATAGAATTCAACTGGCAATTGTATATGGCTTAGACACAAAAGGGAAAAATTAAACTTTTCCTAAAAATATTAACAAATGTATTCTTTAAAACAGCAGTATATCTATAGTTTGAGGTATATTTAGTGGAAGGGAAAGAATTCAGATTCTTTAGTTCTCGATTTTTATGATTTTGAATGGCTGTGTTCTAAGTATTTTAGAGGTTATAACCTGGATATAATATTCTATATCTGATCATAAATATTAAATTTAATGCAACATTTTAAATGTGTTTAATGTATGTGTAATTTTAATATAAACATTAAAATAAAAAAGTCCTTTAAATAAATATCTAGTTTTTTGACAGTTTACAATTTGTTTAGGGATGGTCAACTCAAAAGAATGAAGGTCAAGCAAGAATGGATTGAAATGCAGCAGAAAGAATACTGCAAGCGACTAAAACTTGAATAAAAATGATCCATATGTTCAAAAGTTATTAACTAGTCTTCGTGAACCACCTGCATTTATGTTTATAAATGCCATCCACTCCATTTTCTGTGAAAGCTGTTTGTATACCGTCTTTTAAAATTTGTATGTGTTGTTTTTTGTTGTGTGTGTGTTTGTTATAGAATCAATTTTTATATCAATTACGTGAAAACTAAATAAAATCTTCCATATTAATTGTGCTTACCATGTGTTAGCTGAAATAGTGATATTTTTTTTCTTTTTTCACATACAATGAAACATGTTATGGAATAAGCAATGTATATTAAATTATTACAGTATATTGTTGCTTATCAAGCTAATGCCTGGGAAAGCAGGTCTCAGATAATTGAAAAGCATAGATAAATCCAAACTATCAGTTTTCATGCATATTTGTATATACTTTATACAAATATACATATAAAGCTTTAAAACATCAATTTGTTTTTGACAGCATTTAAATATTTATCAGTGCTATTTTATCATTGTATTCAAATCCTCTTTGGTTGATGAAGTCCAGTAGAATCAACAGAAGTCAGTATAGCTTGGGACTAATGTAATTGTATCTTCTTCATTTATTTTCAATATTTTTTTTTTCTCTAAATGAAAGTCTGATTGACTGGTAATGGTGGTAAATGGTTTTACGATCATTTTCTTTCTCTTGTGACATTTAAAACATTATCTGCATCGCTGAAGCATTGAAAGCCTGGCTCAGTCAAATCACTACTGAACCAATTCTCGACATTTTCAAAGAATTTTACTTTCAGTTTGTTATTGTCTCAAATTCTTCACAACCAGATAATTTCTATATTAGGAAGAATCTTCAGGATTGAACCAGCTTTATTGGTTTTGCTACTCTGTATGTGACATCTAGTACAATCAACTTTTTCCTGAATTTCACAAAATGATCATCTTCCTCAGCAAGAATTATGAGAAAACCAGAATGGTAAAGTCATTTTGCAGTCTGTTGGCTGAATAAAATGGGTAACATTTGTAAAAATTTAGCCATCATCTTAATATAGTAATGAATAACAGTACTACTTTTCATGGTGCTTTTGAAAAAAGTCACTTCAGGAACCCATTTAGTCCTGAATATATCTGTTCATCCATGCTCCTTTTTGATTATAATAATCTATAGGGAGATTTTTCATTTCTGTCCCTTTAAATGATCAAGGCTTCTTTGCTTTTCCAATCACAGAAAGTTCCATTTTATGTATTCCTTATACACAACTGTAATGGGCGTTTTAAGTAACGTGCCTGGGAATGGACTTCTCATAACATGAATGATGTGACACTTTACCAGGGCATTTCCTGTAGACATAGAAGACAATTTTTGAAGGGTGTGCAAAATTTTCAGAAGACAGTTTATCAGATTTATGCATGAGAGAATTCTGTTCCTCAAATGAAAAAGAATGTGTCCCTTACAAAAATGGTTCAGAATATTTGTATAGTAATAAACATGAAGGAAATAATGCAGAATTTTTAACACAAGAAGAATGTTACACATATCATCCAAAATGTGAAAATCTTTAGAATATAACAAGTGTTCATGATTTAGCAAACATGTCATCCATGCTATACAGAATATTTATAGTCAGTTTTCTTCCACCTGCATTTATGTCAAAATCATTCATACAATGCTGTCTGTGTTATGGTAATGGAATGTAAAGCTATGGCATGGGCAGTTTTAACATCTATGCTACAGGGCATCTGACAGAGATAATTTTCAAATTGTTCTATAAATTCTAGTTTATTGCTTTAAATTTCATTTCTTGATTGAAGAATTAAGTTGTTCTCTAAAAAATAATGAAACACACATTAAACTTTGATGCCTGGCTTTGTAAATTTTGACACATCAGTAAATGTGACATGCACCTGCTCCATTTTTATTATTCTAGACAGCAATATCTGACAAACTAAAATTTTTTAAATCAATTATTAGTCATGTTGAAAGACTGGTGTTTCTTCCATTTATGGAGTAATGTAAAGTTAAAATTCTATTCACAATGTCTCTTCAATCTTATATTATTACTTCAGATTACCATAAATATCATAATATGTGAATCATACTTAAAACATTTTAATTGAAATTTTTTACTATTAAACATAATTAAAAAAAATCTGCTTAACATTCATAAAAAAGGATAAAAATACTGCAAACATTCAAGTACAAAAGCTAAGACGTCATTTATTGATATGCAGGATACAAAAACATTTAATTATACAAGCATCTTATTTTAGTGTACTTTAGAGAAACAAAGTGCTGTATAATATGTACATTTTCCTTAAAATTCATTACAAGTCTAAGAGATATGGTATATCACTGCACAGGTATAACCAATTGTTTTTCTATCAAATGACTTGTAATCCTGTAAGAAAAGACCAAAATAGGTTTAAAAGTACTATTATATAACATAAAAGTTTAAAATTATTCTTCTGCAATTTTAATTTGCATAAATAAAAATATTGACAATATCACAAAAAATTTACCTAGGTATATGGATTTCATAAGTTCCTTCATTCAACGTTACGAATGCATTTAAAGGCTCTTGTAAAGAAAATATAAGGAATGCTTTTAACTCTTCTATAACTTTTGATCTATTCTTGTCAGGAACACTAAAGCCTAAAATTAAAAAAATATTTAATTAATTTAACTATTACTGAAAGTTTTTAATTAGCAAACAAAATATTTTAAATTATATGACTAACACATTCTTGTCATATTTTTGTATATACAGTAATATGCCATATTTATATATAAAATTAACATTAAATACTAGAAAAGAACTAGTTGAGAAATTCACAAAATTATAACAGTTGTAAAACAATATTTATATATGTAAAATTCTTGAATATTTTCAAAATATTTCTGATATTTTATTATCAGAAATTATATTATTGATTAGACACTTAAGCATTAATAAATAACTTTACGTATTTAACAGTTGTTATCAAAAATTACTAAGAGATATTCAACTAATACCAGGTAATTTAATTCATTAAATACACAGCCCTTTCATTATCCAACATCATTTTTTAATACATCTAAGATGACTTCATGCGTAACAAGTTTACATAATATTGTAAGTCATATGTCTAAATTTCAATATTCAATAATAGTAAAGCAATTTAAAAGAGGAACCACTTTTTACTATTATTGGAAATGAAGTAAGGTATTCAATTAGAATTCTGGTAAAAAATGAATGTTGATATGAATAATGACTATCATTTACTAAAATGTGTTTCATTTTGTATTAGTCTAACAGATAATAAATCTTCTGCAAAACTCCTAAATTAGAATTTAAGAAGAGGTTTGCCTTCTACATATTAAATGAAGCTAAGGAAAATGCCCGTGAGTATCTCACTAGTTTAAAGCGAGTTATTCCAGATTTTCCTCATCCTGTAGCCATGATGTTATTTTATCTTTTGACTCAAGCACAGTTGTTTGAATGCCCATCTTTTTAAAATTCGTCTTAAGGACTGTACTCTTTATGACTCTGGACAGTTCATGGATAAGGAGTATACTCACCAATGCACTGCACTATTATCTTTTAATTCTATAGTTCTCAAGTACTGGGAAGCAAATCAAGACTTAATGGCTTAGTAGCCAAATGTCTGGCATTTGTATAAATAAATAATAGATCTTGGGCTTACAGAACTTTATAAAAACTATATGATTTTTTTTAACATTTCCTTTACTGATTAGAATTTAAAAAGTAAGCTGTTACTCCAATTAATTTATATTATAATAATAAAAACTTAAACAATTTAAAGGTTGTTATTGGAGGTGTTAAGGAAACAAATATCAGTGTAATATTCATAAATTTGCAAGCCAAGTTCCGAATGTTTAAATATAGAACCTTTTGAAGATATTTGCAGCTGAAGAACATTTATATTTAAACATTCAAAACTAGTCTTATAAATTTAAGAATATTACACCGATTCTTGTTGCCTTAACATCTCCAATAATCATTATTTGGTGGATTAATTCTAACTCACATTAAAAGTTAATTCAGTTCAGCAATAATTGGAAGAATGTTACATTTGATAATTACACTTTCATGAATTATAAATGTACATATATGCCAGAATAATTTCAATTCTGAAAATATTTTAAAGTGAAATAAAAATTTTAATATGTGACTGAAACAGATTTAAAATTTCCTTCTCGTTTAGCATGCAAACTAAAAAAAAGTTAAGAATTCACTTGAGACGAGGTTAATGCACATTTTTAGACTACTCAGATAAAATTATTTTGGCATTATATTTCATAAAAATTCAGTTAACAATATACTGCTAATACAAATTATTCTAAATGTTTAGATCATTATATTAAACATCCACCTGTTAAAGAACACAGATGAGCTTGCACTTCCAAAGACATAAACTGTTTTTCCATTTTTCTTAATCTGTCTACATGAAGTAACTCAGAATTTCCATAGTCCACAAAAAACACTTCATAATAAGGATGAGATGTATTATCAATTACTGCAGCTCTGTACCATAGATTATCTTCTAAATATAAAAAATAAATATATCATTTCTTGAACAATTAATAATTCTATAATTTCTTAGCATTAAAAATTTAAACTGTTTGTTTATATACAGGGTGCCTCAAAATTCTTTCCATGATTCCAAATCATAAGGCATAAAATATATCACATAGACAAATACTTTTCCTTGAATTGCATGTCACATATTCAAAGTTCTTGTGTACACAATTAATACATTTCTAGATGTGATTCTTTCGTTGCCTGAAGGATATCCAGGCAATATTCCAATTTCATTCATGTGTTGGTCAACATTATGTAAGGGTTGGATGTTATGACTTCAGTAATTCTGCGATATCGTTCACTGGTGTCCAATTTTAAAGGAGAGCACCCTGAGGAATGGGTCCAAGGGTCTCCCAACTCTCTTCCATACCACCAACCTGTTGAACTCATGGAGGTAGGAAGTAAGATGGAGAGGCCCTAACCGGTTTCCACCATACACTGCTTTGAAGCACTCCCAGTTCCTTTGTGGTGACCAAAACACTGGATGATTTACCATTAAGATCAACGGGTTTTGACACGATTGGATGTAAATATTTTGTAATTATGTCATAAATATGCATATAAATGTATGTATTTTCTTTTTCTGCAATATTTCAGTCACAGGACAGTTTAATTTGAATGAAATAGTCTCACAAGTTGTCATTAACTACATTAAAAAAAATTTTTAAGGTAATTCGATTTTATTCGGTTAAGTATTACAGAAATTAAGATCAAAGTTTATTATATTATTAATATTAAAACTATTCATTATTTCTTTTCTTCTACCATTTAAATGCATCGTAATTTCATGCGATTCTATTTCTTCTTTAATAAAGGTGATCAGTTCATTGATATTCCAGTCCGAACTTTTGACACACCTTCTATTAAAATTCTAAACCAATTTCTGATTGAATCAGCTTAAGCAAAATTGGGCACAATAAATGACCATAACTTCCAAATGCAACCTCTAAACAGTTTAAATTATGATTTGGAATTTCACAACTGTCATAAAGCTCCCTCAAAACTCTTAAGTTAGAGGAATTTTTTATTAGATTGAGATTCAAAAGCTTATTCATATGAGCATTAAAAATAACATCATTCTACCAAATCATTCTTTCAAAAGGGCGATAGCAGAACAATAATTTTCATTAGTTAATGGAAACCGAGGTACAGCATTAGCTGCACTTCCACCAAGAAGCGATTTTAAATAAAATTTATCAACTGGTCTATCTAAGGCATTTGAAAATTGGCTCCAAAACTCAAGCCATAAGCAAGAATCACCATAATATTTTTCGATTGTAAGTTTTGGAAGCTTCATAAAATTAGATCCGGTTATTATTACTAGGAACACTATTTTCACTACTTAAACACTAGAATCATGAGAATTAAGTTAAGGGTTAGAGTTCAAATTTTTACCTAAATACTGAGTAATTCTATTTTTCCATTCAATAATTTTTTTCTTTGTAATCTTCAACAACTTCAATTTTGAATTCAATATCTTCAAGGGTTAAACCACTTTCAATTTCACAATTCAGTTGTTTAAGACCATCATGCTTTTCAATTATTGCTCTTTGAGAACACTTAACTGAACAATTTTTTTGTTCACGAGTCATATCCGATGCTTAGTTAAAATAGCTCCAATTTTTTGCTAGCATTTTTGTAGTAGCAGTACGCAAAACTGCGCATTTTCACTTCAATTTATCAAGACTATCCATTATGCTTATACTATATAACAAAATATATCAAGTAAGCATGCGCTTACCTGATAAATTTTATATTCTGAACTTTCAATTTAAAATATCCTGTCGTGCATGTAGCCAAAAAAATGAAGCACCATTTACACTTCCAAGCAAGGTTAGTCATAATTCTTAATGGATTCAAACATGGTTCAATAAAATCGCTTCAATATGTGAATAAATCAGCACACAAACTAAAACTATTTACAAGTTTATTTACAGCATTAGTTATTTTAAATTCTCTCAAAATGAGAGTTCAAAATCATTATTACCAACTCCATCAGTTCTTCACACAATCCTCGACATGAATGCAACAGGATTGCCACAAAAAAAAAATTGCAAAACTAAATATTCACAGACTCCCACTATTCAACGCTGCCTAACGTCCAAATCGGCAGTCATAACAATAAGAAACTGAATCTAGGATGAAATGCCAATATTCAGTGGGCCTATATATGTTTTTTTTTTTTTTTTTTCAAAATAACTATTACATTGCAGTACATAATAATATATTAATTCATGTTTCCAAGCAACTTTTACTATTCATTGCTTTAAATTTGCAAAGTAGATTTCTGATTCAAAATTGTTAGGAACTTTCATTATTAAACAACTGATTTTTTAAGATTTTATTTATATATAAAAATATAGTACGAGAAAAGGCTGTGTCATGTTACTCTATGAACTTCCTTTCAAACAAACCTGTATTGTTTCAAAAATTAAATATAGTTTTTTTCATTCATGCACGTGAGAGATCATAAAAAAGAAAAGAATTTAATAATTCTTGTTTATTTATTTTTTTAAATTTTAGGTTATTTTCTGATATAATTTATACCACATTCTTTTCCTATCATCTCTAATTTCCATTATAACTGTTTAATTATTTTATATATTAATCTTTTGATGGTCTTCAATGAACTCATCTCATTACAAATTTACAACTGATGTACATATCTGTGAAGAAAGAACTCTTTAATCTCACAACCTTCTAAAAGATTAAAGTAACTTCCATTTTCGGAAGCTCTAACCAATTTCCAATGCATACTCTCTTGATGTTTGTTTATTAAACTTTTCGAGACAGCATGCCTTTGTTTCAGACATTCCCTTGGGAAGAAGGAGAGTCGAAAGTAATGCTCCCACAGGATGGGGGGTTTTGCGTCGCTAAGCCTAACTTTAGGGGGAAAAAATCATTAAAGGAAAGTTCAAGTCATAACGTCTTACTTTTTGGTCACATATGTTAAAATTAACATTTCATAGTGTTTTTTTTTATTACTTTACATGAAAACATTAAGAAAAACTGCTTACTTTAAAAATAATTTTTGGATGAACTATTCAAATTATTCCGAAGTTTTAATTCACAATACACATTATTGAACTTCAAAATCAATTTTAAAAAGTACAAGAATGACTAATTACAAGAAGTAAACAAAATCTTTCGCAGAAAGTGGAAGGCATGCACTCAGAGAGTTCAATCTCTGACAAATGCCTGTATCAGAATCACTTCAAATATCACTTTAAAAAATGAATAATGACTCTCATCCTTGTTATTAATTCGCTCATTTACTATGCATGCCTTCCTCTTGTAAATAAAGCTTTCCCACCATAATAAACTGGAGTCAAGGCTTTCCAAAATAAAAAGGAAAGAATGTGAAATACATCAGATAGCAACGCAAAGCATAACAGAACTCCACACAGTAACCCTAAAAGACCCTACAAAGTAGAGAAATAAACGGATTTGGAGGGATATCAGGAACACAAATTTTTATATCACATGGTAAGTTAAATAGATCAGCCTATTTGTTTCACTATGCTTTTCTTTCCTCTGGGTGAGCCAGGGGTGAAAGAGAAATTACACGGCATGCCAGTGTGCTGGCCAGGAAATGATTGCATTTCTTGCTGGCACATATGCTTGACAATCGATGCAAAAGGGTTAAAACATTCAATGGTTTAAAATCTGTAGTTCTAACATGTCGGATTTAAAAATTTTGTAATTACATCATAAATATAAATGTATTTTTTTTTCTACAGTATTTCAGAGGCCTAATTATTTGAAAAAATACATTTTTAAAAATTCCAATCTTGACGGAAATAAATACTATCACTTTTCCTGCACTCAGAACAATTTTATTTTGAATGGTACAAAGTTTTTGCTAACCACATTAGAAAGAAATTCCAGTCTCTCCACATAGTATGCATTGACTGTGCCAAAAGGTAAATTAATCTTGGTACCACATAAAAAGACAAAAATTTGCCAATTACATAAGACTTATCCCCAAAGTATTACTATTATAACAGGAGTTGTTTTCTCCACTGAAGTTTGAGATTAGAATCTGCCCAATCTGGATGTTAAAATGCCTTTTTTTTACAGACATTTTACAGTGAAACGAAAGAAAGAAATCCATTTAATAATATTCTAAAATAAATTCAAGTATTTTATATTTATTTAGCAGCATACATAAGCAAAAATTCCGTGAATTAAGTTTCGTGACAGTATGCCATCAGAAGCCACATTAAATGATATGAATAAAGTTAATAATATTAAAATAAAGTTACTTACTTAAAGATTAAAAACTGAATTACAATAATTAATGCTATTTTGGCAAATATAATTATATTAAATGGTTAGTCTAGATGACTGATTACTTTTTTTAAATTTTATTGCAAAATACTAAATAAGGCATTTATTAAAAAGAAGAAGAAAAAAAAATTGCTTAAAAGATTTGCGGTAAAATCCTAGTATGTGGTATGGCCCTGGCATGATTTTGAAAACTGTCCCCAACACCAAAATGATCTGTTTACTGCTGATCATAATGTCGCCAAATCTTGCATATACCATATACTAAGATTAAACGAATTTTGTTTTATATGAGAATGGAAAAGTATTTCTTTTGTTCAACATGCATTGCACATGCGCATCTCTCGATTCTCAAAGTTACTGGAAACTCGCTTTGCTTTTCTAAAAGACAATCTGATTGGAACTGCAAAAATTGGCTCTACGCCACCTGCCCGAATGATGCTGACACGATACGTAATTCACCAAGAAAGTGATTGTTTCCAACATGGGCGTAAAAATCGCTTTTTTGGGTGATCACCATATGAAATTCCCTGACTTTTCTAGATTTTGACTAAATTATTTAAATTCCCTGATTTTTTCTTGATTTTTTTAGTCAATTTTTTTATTACCTGACTTTTCTCAGTTTTTTAGGTTTTCCAGGTAGCATGGCAACCTTGACATGACCTATGTACCAGATAAAAATATTTCAACACACACATACTTTCATATTTACATTTACACATAAAGTTGCAAACCTTTGACATAAGACACATTTCTGTATTTATATCACATATAATGAATAGAAATTATATATATATATTACATAATCATTATTCAAATTCAAAATATATTTCATCTTGATCACATATGGCACTTTCGCTGAGCTGCCAAATGCTTCTACATATAATTTTACATAAATATATGTATACAAATAATAGAAAAGTTAACTTATTAACATATCTGTTTAAACATTTATTAACTTTAACAAGGTAAATGTGATTTTCCTGCTTTCCTTCCACATGAAACCACAACCATACATGCTATTACACAATTCTGAATTCTAAATATGCTACTTACCTTGAAAGTTTGCTATTACCATTTCATCATCTTTTGGTAGATCATTACCATTATAAGATGAACATGGTAAATTATGGCAAAAGTCTGTTAAGGCAGTTATTAATTCAGAACTTGCTGTCAAATCTGTAAAATGTACATAATTTTAGATGATGATATAAATATATTTGAATGGGATACATATCAACTTTTATAATGTGTTTTCATCAAAATAGGCTGAAACTGAATAATAATGCATCTGTTTACAGTTATCAACTTACTCTGGATATTATATGGACCACAAAATATGGCATTACAATCTCCGATAGTATATATGGCCACTTCCTGCTCCCCAACGGAAAACTCAGCAAATCTGCATTCACTAAATAAGAACTTTTCATCATTCTGTACACTACACTCAGTATTTTTTATACATTCTGAATTAGGAGCACTGGTTAGAGGTTCCTGAAAAATTTTAAGAATGTTTAAATGCCAAAGTTTCAAAATTTAATCAGCAAAACACACACAATCTGCTAATCAAAGATTATAAATAAACTGTATTTATTAATAAACTTTTATATAAATGTTATTCAACACTAAGTTTCTACCTCACAAAGAATTTACATGTTCTTTTCGGCTTTTCATTGTAATGTCTTTTGGCAATACATAATTTCACAATAATATTCTGATGAAAATGAGCATTATACAATAATTCAGTTTAACTGTGTAAAATAGAAACTGCCATATGATTTAATTTTTTAAAACTATTTCAACATTTCAAGGAAGAGGTTCATAAGAATCGACAAAAAGGCTAAAATCTGAGACATTCTAAACAGATATTTTTGGTCATGTATATCCCGCTAGAGATATTAATTAAAAATTGACTTCTTGTCACAAATAAAAGGAAAGTATAATAGTGCATGAACAGTTATTTCCAAGATTCATTAAAAATTGACATTTTGTCACAAATAAAAGGAAAGTATAATGGTGCATGAACAGTTCTTTACAAAAGCAAGATGCCCCTTTTAGCATACATATCAGATATATTTGCAATAAGTTTTGGATTGCTGTTGACAGGAGTTGAAAATATGTACTAAGTGCTTTCCTGTATTTAAAGAAGGATAACAAGAGACTAGAAAACTTAACCACTTTTAAAATTTATTTACTTCACATGGAACCATTTAGAAGTAAATGCAAGAATGTCACCACTGATACTTTTTTGTTCCTTTCTCCCTCCCCCCTTTCGATTTGGTCTTTTTGATAAACTTAAGAAACACTAGCTTAATCAGCACAATGAAATATTAAAAGGTGAAAATTCCTAATGCTTTGAGATGCTCCAGTCATTCACGTTAGTTAATTTCTGCTTATAAACATAATGAGAGTACTTTGACCAAGTTATCCGTGCAAGAGCAACAAAAGTATGTTAGTTCTAAGCAACTTTCACCAAACTGTTGATATTACAGATGATGCCAAAAAATATCAAGCTAGAAATCATAGATGGCCAACAAATGCATTCTATAACAGCTGCAATCAACTCCTGGACAAAGAAATTTTGAGAACAACAGTTTCTAGCAGTTCAATGAAAACATATGACTTTCAAATGCATGCCACACACTGTTCTAAACTTACTGATTATAAATCAGAATTTTCATATACAGTGTCAAACTGGAAAATGCAATAAAAACAAAACTGTAACAAATGCAAAAGTTCAGTCAGTGAAAATGCAAAAAACAGTAAGAAGACATAACTTAATTGACTAGTATATGTAAGCAAAAATATTACTTAGAGCTTGACCAACAGAATTTCTTTAATATAAAAAACAGAAAGTTTCAGAAATATCGTCTCTTAAGACACAACTATGCAATTTTAAATGTTCCATTTCAAAATAATTATTAAATTTTATTTTCTTCTCATTAACTATGCCAAATTTCATGAACTTAAGTTATAAGTACCAGTACAAATACTGCTTTCTTTAAAATGTTTTTTAATCTTATTACACTCAAAAATATATGGATTAAAGATTGTGGTTGAGAGACTATTCTAAATTTAATATGAAACTACTGCATCAAAACGGCATCTTAAAACTTTTAATTAGAAAACAAATCCCATCTTCCTAGTATTAAATATTTTACACTAGTTGTTAATAATAAGAATTAGCACGAAACTTATCTTCTTGAATGAAAGTGAACAGCTGCCACCCTTAAAATATGAAAAACAGGAAGCTTCCATGAGGTTTTGCATTGTGCAGTGATGCTATTTAAAACACACTCCAGACTTAAATTCACTTTATAATGCATGGTTCAGGTTATTGAACTACCTATCATATAATTCTGATGCAAAAAAATATTAATACTTAATAGGTACTCTAAATTTTATTTCTTACACTTTATACTGAAGAAATTCTGAGTAGGGAAGGAAAGCTTTAATAAATCATATAATAGTTTAAAACAAAATTAATATAAATTAATGAATTCAACATTGATTATCTTCATAAAACATTCTACAGATGTCTACAGTACATTAGGACAATTTCATTCAATAAAATGCAAGGAAATTACACTGAAAATCACTATGAATGAAGAAATGGAATTTACACAGTAGAGGTTTTATTAATTCGATAAACTACACTTATCACCAGGAAACATTTTCTACAGCACTCTTCATTAATAAATGTTAAAAATTAAAAACTGAGAGATTCAGTGATCTGTTGGAAGATGTGATGAAAAACAAAGACCCTGCAGTCTTCAATAATAAATGTTAAAAATTAAAAACTGGGAGATTCAGTTATCTGTTGGAAGATGTGATGAAAAACCAAGACTCAACATAATCACACAGCTGTAGCTACGGTTTTCAGAGCTCGGGAACAACTAAAGACCTTGCGCCCCCTTCTGTTTGCTACGAGTGAAAAATATTTCATTCTAAATATTTGTAGCATCAGTTTGGCACTCATACAAACGTCCCCCTTGCTCATCCCTTTAGCTACGCCCCTACATAATCAGAGAGCTGACAGCTATGAAACAGGAAGCTAAATTTTTATGTAAAGATATATGTTTCACATCTAATCCCAGCTGTATACCATAATGCCATACTGATCTGAAACTAAATTAATCCTTTATTTTTTTAAACTATTAAAAAAAGGACAGTTTACACATAAGATAACCTTTCACATAAACTTTGATAAGCCTAAGAATATTAAGTCACTTAATATACCATATCATATATTAGTAAATCTAAAAAAAAAATTTTATCACATATATATTCAATGATAAGGAATAAATTATTTAAACATATTTAGTGATAAACTCTTTAAATAAATAAAATTAGAATACTTTACAGAAGGGCATTTTAAAGAAAAAGTGGCAAAGTATCATATTTGGGTTTCTCTCTTCTGTCATATTATCAAACAAAAAATAATGGGATAAAGCAGCAAGTACAGTTCAAAGTCCAAGATCCATAATCATTGAGACTTTGATGATTCCGGACTTTGGGATTTTTCTGGATAATAAATCATCAGTTTTTTCATGTCATCAGTAAGATGACATGTAAAAATTAAAGAAATATGAAAAATAATAATTTTTTTTTAAATAATGAAGCATTTAAGACCTTTAGAAATCTAAAATTTACTTCCCAAAAAACTATTTTTTTAAGCAGTTCCTTCAATATAATTTGTTTAATTTTCAATATAAGTTGTTCAATTTGCTTTGATTTTTGTGCTAATACTTTCTCTGTAATTCTATAGGCATAATTTCTTGTTCAGTCACAAAGTTTCATTGTCAAGTCCTGTAAGTGCCATACCAAGAATTCCCACTATATTGTCAATAGAAATTTTTTCACTCCAAACAACTTCTCTGTCACTTTCTTCACAACTAAGTAGCAATATTTTTTGGATTTAGAACCATACTGAAGATTTTGGCATCCATCAGTTAACTGAGGATTGGGGCATTGCCATTGCAATGAAAAACATCTGCTGTATCATCTTCACAGATTATTACTTTTCCATAAATTTCATTAATTGAAAAATTTTCCTTTTTGTTTGTGATATGTGAAAACCTTCATATTCGTGGCTATCATCATAAAGTTTAGATAACGTTTGCTATACGCTATTGGTGATGTATCATGAGACTGACAACTAAAGATATGTTGTTTAGAATTACATTAATTCAGTTATTTATAATATTTACAACTAGTTACTGCTTATGCAAGTCCTGCATAAATAAATTTCTACACATGCTTAAGATTTATGCAGGGCCTACACTAAACATTTTGCGGCCTAGTGCACTCTCTGTGGGACAAAAATTCTGTTCTCATGCATCTCCCTACATTCTAAAAAAAATTTTTGACTCTAAATTTTGAACCCAGTGCCTTTCCTAAATTCTAAAGATTTTGTCATCCCTTAATTTTGTTGCTCAGTACTCTATAAATTCTAAATATTTTGCCTTCCCTAAATCCCGCTGTACCAGCTCTGGCAACGGTCCTGGGGTTAACTGAATAACAAATCAGTTATTCTCAATTCAAACAGCACAAAATATAATCTTTTGGTCTATGACTATCATTTACAAAACCTATTTTCTGCATATGGAAAGAAATTTCTCCTCATTAATAGCCTCAACAGTTCGCAGCGGAATGTGCTGAAGTCTCTAATCATCACCAAGCTTAATGTCAGCATAAAAGTTATGCTCTTTGGTTTCCAATAACTAATATAAAAATAGTATTTAAAAAATCTGAAAGCTTTCAGATTTTATATTATGCACAAAGGGGCATTTTTTACATGTTTCAAGAGCATTTGGGCTAAAAGTATTTAAAAACAGCATATCTTTAGAATTTCCGATAGACAGTCTCATGTACTGGAGATATTTTTTTTTTATATAATACCGTATAGTTTGTTGGCACTGCTCGCTTTGAAATCGTAAAAATAGCTTTGAAATCATTCTCAATAAAAAATTTTGTTTAAAGTTTAAAAATATTATATAGTTAATAAAACAAATTCTAAATTTAATATTCAAGCTTCCAAGTGCCCATATTCATGTGGAGGACTATGTTATTCAAAACTTGATGGCTCTAGGTATCGTTGTTTTTTGACAATGTGAGAAACATATATATATTCATGCAGATTCTTCATTAGTTAATTGCTTTAAATATAATACAGGGCGATAATATTTGGTGGCAATCATTTGAAAAGTGATGCAGCCATTTATAGTGATTCGATGCAAAATGCTGTTTTGAGACTAACAGCCCTTCTGGGCTAATAATAATAATAAATGCTTAGACATCACTACATGAGTTTTTTTTTTTTTTTTTTTTCAAGCTGCAGTTTGTTGATACTCATGTAGTTGTGAAAGCAAAAAAATTATAATGATTTGCTGGCTGGCATCAGAGCTGATGTGAAAATAAGAACTTGGATCCTTTACATGTTTAATTATGAAAAATATCAAATGCACAAGTGAACCATTTAAAGAAAAGGTTGCTAGTGATCCAGAGGTCTTGATTTTAGATCATTCCGGATATTGGTCATTCGGATTTCAGACTTTGTACCATTATTTAATATGAAAAGTCTGTTTTTACATAAATAAAATACAGTAAAAACAGTTTTTTTGAGAAAAATGTCTGCAATAAATAGGGGAAAAAAGATCGGATTGAAAGAATTTTTTTACAGAAAAAGGGAGCAAAAAAGGAAAGATTTAAAAAAAAAAAAGATGCAACCTTTTACATTACTTAAGAAACAGCATAAATTTTAAATTAATTTAAAGAGAGAAACATAAAAACAATACCTTTTCAACTTTGTCTGTTTTCTCTTCTGATGATGTAATTAAACGAATATCTTGAACATCATGATTTGGTTCATTTTCAGCTAGTACTGAATATATTTTCTTCAGTTCTAGAGGCTCACTGATGGATATCCTATCCAAAACCTTTACGGGAATACATAGTGCAGGGTAAGTAGCATAAATATCCAAAAAGCACTGCAAGTTTTCTTTTAATACCACTTCTCTTTTGCCAAAATCTATAAAAAAGATTTTATAGCTGTCTTCAGAAATAATTTCTTCAACACAGCCACGATACCACTGATTGGTGATACTAGATTTTGCACAAATCATTTCACCAATGATAAGTTTATGTGTGACAGTTTTCCTGGCTGAGGAGTTCTGTAATTCCTTTTGTACTTCAAGTATTAATTCACAATCACAAGAATTTTGCAAAAACACTAAATCTTGATCTATATGACTAAATATAACTTTTTGAGGTATATGGACAGGAAGTTTTCTTTGCTTCAAAGAGGTTAACATGTATGGTTGAAAAACTGTGACAACAGGAACTGATCCTTTGGTTTTGCAAGAAAGTTCTAAGATATACTGTTTCCCAAAACAAAGGGGATTTTTTAAAGAATTTGTGTTTCCTAAAACAACTTTAATTGAAAATGCTGGATAAACAGTGCATTCTTTTGGTAAGTAACACATATCAGAAAACATAATATCTTCAGTAAATCCTAAATCAATCAGGTAAACTTTAAAAACCCCAATAACTGAGTTGACATCAATGACACACCCACGTTGCCATGTATTATCTTTACATTTTACTAACAGTACTTCATCAATAGAAGGAATAAGATGAGCATTTTCTTTTGTTGAATTTTGTATTAGCATATTCATTTCATCATGTTTCCTAAGCATGCAAGACTTCTTAAAATAATAAAATTCCCCATCAAAGTTTTGGAAGATGACTTCACAAGTTCCTTCTGTTGCTAAATGATCTTTACTCAAAGATGAAAACAAAATTTGAGGAAATTTATCACTAGAATAAACATCAACAATTTGAATATTTTGCTCCGACTCCTCAACAACAACAACAGGAAATGTACTTATGTTTGCTGTTAGGTTTTCTATCACAGCAGTCATATCACGAAACTGAACTGGAATAGAAAATATGGGATATGATGCAAGTTCTATTGGAAGAACTTTGATTTCATTTAAGGACACTGTTTCTGAATTTCCATAATCTAGGAAAAAAACTTTACTCGTCTTTTCACGTTCACTAATTTCCTGAATTGAAGCTCTGTACCAAAAACTATCAGAACACTTTGCACATACAACATCCCCAACTTCTATGTTCTGGGATATATCTTCAAATTCTCTGGCATTCCCTAATTTACTGGTCAATTCCTGAATTTTATCTTGATCTGAAGCTAACTGAACATAACACATGGAATCACTCTCCACAGAGCAAATTGTAATATTGGATGAATTATCTCTGGCCAATACATGTTTTTGCAGTGTTGATACTTTAGGCAAATTTAATGAGGCAGGAACTGTTTGTAAATCCGATATTTTAGACAAATTTGATGGTGCAGGAACTATTTCAACTAGCTGAAATTTATCTAACATACCAACTGCTTTGACAGATATCACATTACTTAAAATCCAAGAATGCGAAAGTCCTTTAAGATCTTTAATTTTCAATGGTATACAAAATATAGGATACTTACACATTTCATCATGTATATGTCTCATGTTTTGCTGACCAACTACTTCAGTATTTCCAAAATCAATAAAGTATACTTTATGAATGTCTTTTCCAATGTTAACCTGAGATATAGATGCTCGATACCAAACACTATCAACACTTTTAGCACAAACAACACTACCAACAGATGGAGTAAAAGAAATAGGTTTACATTCAGAAATATCTTGCAGCTTCTCGGACATTAGTTTTAACCTTTCAAAATCAGATACAAGATGACAGTAATATACATCCTTTTCAATATGGCAGAGAGCAATATCATTAACTCCATCCTTTAAGCACTGTTTCTCAAAAGACAAAATATGTGGAAATTTAATTACTTTTGATGTGGGTATTCTTATCTCTGGAATGTTCTCTTTTTCTCCAATTTTCTCTACCAAATATGGAACATCCATTTTTAATGTATGTTGGGCAAAATCTTTCAAAATAACAGGAATACAGTACACAGGACAAGCTAGCAATTCATCTGGCAATTCTCTCAAATCATTAAAAGAAACTTTTTCGGAATTTCCATAATCAATAAAATTAACTTTACAAATACCAGACTCCAAAACTTCTTCAACACAAACTCGATACCATAAGCCATCAGTGAACAACCCACAATATATCTTGCCAACAACAGGTTTATTAGCTATTGAAGATTTAGATATAGAATTCAATTTTTTACTAAGTTCTTGAATAGATTCTAAATCTGATACAAGCTGTACATATACTTTTTCTTCATCTGCATGACAAATTACAACTTCAGAAACTTTTGGATATAATTTTCGAAACTGAAGTGAACTTCGATCTTTACCACTTGTTTTAATACATATAAAATCAGTTAATGAACGATCTTCTTGATAAACCATAACATCAATAGGAGTTGTATCTGCATTTATTACTTCCATATCCCAACATTCATTTAGCAATTTAGCAAGTAACTGTCGTGATAAATCCTTATTTTTTATTTCATGTAACGAAACACAAATACTGAACTTTGGACAAGCGAATTTCTGAGGTAAAGGATATATATCAGAATCAGGAATGAAATCTTCATTACCAAAATCAACAAAGAATACAAGAAATTTATCACCTTTTTTGTTTTTCACTAAGCCACGATACCAATTTCCATCTTGAGCAAATTTACAGCACACTATTTCACCTTTTTGAGGCATATATTTACTCACTTTAACAGAACTGCAGTATTCATTCAATTCCTTGGTTAGAGCAGTTATAGCACCATCATCATTTATCAACTGAACAAAAAGTTCTGAAGCTGTATTGATCCATACAATTTTTACTCCATATCTACAACCAGTAGATATTGATTTTTCTGCAA
The DNA here is from genome assembly GCA_000611955.2 of Stegodyphus mimosarum. NCBI lineage: Eukaryota > Metazoa > Arthropoda > Arachnida > Araneae > Eresidae > Stegodyphus > Stegodyphus mimosarum. Next base: position 70,610 of record KK118439.1, read on the forward strand.
GATTTTTTGTTCTTGACATAGAATGAGGAGATTTATTACCTTGATTTGTTCTGTTTTCTTCAACTTCTTTTGGTATTGAGGTATTTTTTAGGGTACCAACAGTAGACAATGGTGACTTTACCTGCACTCCTTTTAGGCTTTCCTTTGAAGAGATATTTAATGGACTTTTAGAACATTTCACATCTTTTTCTTGCACATCTGACTTTTTTTCTGGGGTGTGTTCAGATGGATTAATATTTCTTCTAGCACTATTATCTTCAGAACTGCTAATGTTAACAGAGTCTTTTACAGAATCTACAATATGATACCACGGAAAACAAAGCATGGAATGATTCTGACCCCCATAAGAGAATGACAGTTCAATGAAATCTTTGTTCACACTTTTCACAAAAAGTTCATGCTCATTCGAAAAATGCATTACAAAATCACTAGCAGATAAGGAATTTGGTTTTTTGAGGCATACAATGTATGTGCGTTTTCTAAATAAGTCTGGAGATAACGAACGTAATTCAGTAACTTCTTCTTCATTACCATAATCAATATATCGAACAAGAAAACTGTTTTTCATCCGTTTCAATACAATACAGCGATAATATTGCTTGTAATTAGGTGAAAATGCAGCACAAATATCTCCTTCTTCAACACTAAAAATTTTTTACAAAAATAAATAAATAAAATTAGTAATCACAATTTATAAATTTCAATAATTTCATAGAAAACAAATCAAGAATTTTAAAAATATATTTTAATGTAGTAGATTAGAACATATCAGTGTAATTTAGAAGACAGAATTTAATTTTCAATCATAATGAATATAAATCTGTACAACTATATCTTCAAAAATAAGGAAAGCTAAAATTTTATTTATTATTACTTTGTAGTATAAGATACAAGATACTTCAGCAGTTAAATATACTGCAAAAAGAGATATAAAATAAGGGGGTTTGAACATTCAAAGGAATGTACAATTTAACTTAAGTGATATTGGTTTATACGTAAAACATCTTCCACTGTAAGATAATATCACATATGCCATGAATATGTTCTATTTAAAGATAAATATATGATCTACATATCATACCGTCAGGAAATATTAAATGCACCAAGAAGCAAAATAATTGAATTATTACAGAGTGCCTCTACAAACTACCTTCACATCATAAAAACAAAATATCAAGCAGAGTTAGGAAATAATGCATGACAGAAGTTAAGGAGAATTATAAGAAGTCAACGCGACTTGTTTAGGGAGAAAAAGTAAACTTTTAAGCATATTAAAAAGTTTGAAAAAATTAATAGTAGATAGCAAGATTTGATCCCAGACTTGATGTTCACAAGTCTAATGTGCTGACCGCTAAGTCAGATAGTATACAGATATTTTGTCGCATTTATTTATTATTATTATTATTTTATAAATTTCTGAACAAACACACAACACTAAAGATAAAAGTGAAGAGAAAAGAGTTTAAGATTAATAGGCTCCTAGATCACAGTCATAAAATCAGAATGTAGCAATGCATTGGTAAACATGAAGAAATATCCATTGCTGGATTTAATCTACATGAATTAATATGAATATAATATTGAATAGACTGATAACACAAGATGATTGAATGTGAAGAATATTGATTAGGCATCACTTCTAAAGTTGGTTTATAGCAATTCTATGGATTTGTAGTAGGAGCTGCAGTAATGGCATCCATCACTATTGAGATCTGGCCTGAAGTTTAATGAGCAAAGCACCACCTTTCTGGATGGCGGGAAGATGCCATACTCTCAGACAATCAGTGATCTCGGTCTATAAAAACTACCTACTAAAAACAGAACTGACAACTGAAGTATCATAGATAGGGATAATTTTGAGTGCACAATTATCAGTCTGATCAATTTTGGACAGTAAATTTTGACTTAAATCTTTTCATTGAGATGTATGTTTTTAATTGTTAAGGCCCAATTGAATCACATCACTATGGATGTACCAGCATGCATTAATCCTTTGATGCGTGCAATATTATTTTTATACTGTTTCATACTTGCCAACCTACAACGCTCAAAAATCGGGAGAATCTTTTTACAAATCGGGAGATTTATTTTCAATGACAATAAGATTTTTAAATGATACAAATACATTTTATAATAATGAATTAACTTCAAATTGTTACTAATTAATATCTGAAAGTTCATTTACTAATTCTTAAATGCAATAGAACTCATGTTGTCCTTGTTTATGTGTACGAACATGTTTGAGAATGCTATGTGTACGAACGAACATGTCATCTGTGTACTATTTTTGAAAAGTACCTCTGTATTTTACCTTTTTCGCAGACATAACTAATACTAAATACTGTAATTTCATATACTATTTCTTGAAAGCATGTACGTTCACACAGGTTAGTGACAAGATGAACGAAATAACAACCTTGATGCTGCTTTGAGCTCATTGATTAATATGTGCCAGATGACACGCAGTGGCACTCGATGCCCATTGGAGAAACGTTAACATGATGTTTTCAAATACGTACTCTCACTCACAAAACAGAAGTGCGTCATAATTTCTCACTGATAAAACTACTTTTCTTTTTTATGCAGTCTACAGTGAAACCAGGTGTTTTGAGGCATCCCAAATCATTTTTGGGGGTGCAAATAACGAAGTATTAAGCCAAGCTGCATAAAAATCGTAAGAAATTTTAAGAATAAGAGAAAGTCGGGACAAATATATTGTACATCGCGTTGGCAGGAGAACAGTCGGAAATCAGGAATCTCCTGCCTAAATCGGGAAACTTGGCAACTCTGCTGTTTTAAATAAAAAAAAACTCTAGCAATTGAATATTATGATCCTAGAAACAAATAATATGTGAATTAAAAAAATCTACTCTTGCCCATTCATCTGTGGGTGGTGGTCGCTATGTGAAACCAGTACATGTCTAGGACTTATTGAGGTAGTAGGGAAAAAAAAAAAACTTACCTTCTTCCATACCCATTTCCAATAAATGACGAAATTCATGAATTAAAAAAAAAATGTGTTTATTATATGCAATTACATTATATGTAATTTTTTACACTGTTTCACAAAATAAATTGTCAGAAAAAATTAAAAGGTAAACAATCATGTAATTTTTCTATAGCAGTGAAAACATAAGAACGCACATAATAAGGACATTCGGATAAATGGATTAAAAAAATTCAATAAAGTAACGATAAAAACCTTTTTTTTTTTTAATGTCAGAGAAAAAAACTTTTTTGTGAAACTGTTCAAACTGTGTTTTGTCTTTCTGGTACATGCACAGACCAAAATTGCATGTTTTCATATGTATCTTGTTCTACAAAATGTACACTGCCAGGATTTGCATTTTATTGGCCTACGTCCAGTGCTCTTTAGTCTCCTTTCATCTTGCACAATAAGTTTGTGGTTATGTTAATGGGAGGGGACTTGGGTCTTTTTGGCTTTGACACGGATCCTTCTTTTCCCATTTGTATTTATTTTATTCAGATTCCGTCCCAAAATATTTATAAAATATTTTAAATTTAAATAAAACTAAGGCAATTTGTATTTTTAATTACAGCAAAATATATTTACATTATATTTAAATCCCACAAAATAATTTATGAAATCACAATAATAGTATAGGAAGCAAGCATGCTGAGCTCAGAGAACTCTCTCAAAAAGTTCCAAATCTCTGCTTAATTTCTCTGCTCTTCTGGCATGTTCATTCACAAAGTTTATACAAACTGTTAACACACAAAAATACTAATTCATTATCTGAAAACATTGGAATATATCAAAATATGTAATACTTCTTTGTTTTGAAGCTGTGGATAACAACCATTTCTAAAGTAATTTATAATGGAATCCTAAATTTTAAAACATTTATTTTGGAAAACAGGCAAGATGTCGTTTTTATGCATATTTAAAATTGTGATTCTCAAGATTCCAATATTAAAATCCATAGGATCTTATAAGCTTTATTATTGTGATTCACTTTTATGATTCTGTGAACTCTTTTGATGTTAGTATTAATATATTACGAGATGAAACAGTTTTAAAGCATTAGTTCCCTCTTTAGTTATTATTCCTAGCATTAGTAGTAACATCAGCATCTTTATTAATATGATTCAGAAAAGTGAAGAGAAAAAAATGGTATGTTAAAAAAAGGACTGGTGATGAGGGGGGGGGGAAATGTGTGCCACATGGACATGTAGCAGCAGCTGGGGGTATTCCAAAAATAATAATGACCCACTTTCTTATTTAGTAAAAAGAAAAGCTGAAAAAAGAATTTCAATAATACATTTTATTTTAAATGTTTTGGCTCTGTCCCAACACCCATTCTGAACTACTAAAAAAAATTATTGTAACTTTGATACTTGTTGAGATTACAAAAAATATTACAAATATAAAAAAATATTGTTTAAAATATGCATATATATATGAAAGGAAATGAAAATAAACTGAGATTTGATTTTAAGCCACTACAGATAAACTCAGCTGATAAATGTTTATATTTCCTAGCAATGCTTTCAAAAATGAGAGTAATCAAAAACAATCAGAGATCATTCAAATATGTTAGTTCTCAATATGCCAAAATATGTTAGTTCTCACTGTATGCTCAATAAGTTAACATCAACACTGAGCAGTCAAAATAGTTTGGTTAGTACTAAACTCTGGACCAGTTAATTTAACATTAACACATCAAAAAAGTTATTCAATACAGGTCACTTGAAACTTAAAACAAGGGCTGAACATTGTACATGACAGAGCTACATTGGTTTGTCATTTTAATTTAAAGTAGAGGTGATTGCAACCCCATTTAAAAAATCATGAAAATTTCAGTGGAATAAAAATTTTACATAATTTAAAATAATTCAGAATAATGTGAAATGCATACATATTTTCAACAATTTTGTAAGCTATCCAAAAAGTATAAATTTTAAAAATTCAACTTACATCATTTCACACCGTTTCCTACCATTTTGGTTTCTTAGAATTTAAAAAAATAATTTCTAAGTTTAACTTGCTTTTGGAGAGGGAGAAGGGAGGTTCAGTTTCTAGAAACTGACTGCATTTATATTTTTCTTTCCTAACCGTTGAAAATGTAATACAATCAGCAAGACACTTTTGAAATTGACACTTCACTTAATCCTTTAAGCATTACATTAAAACTTGAAATATGCACACTAACAGGTACTGGAGATGAAGAAAATGATTCATAGAATGTAAGAAATTGTGGTAAACTGTCCAGTTATTCAGCAAATTATCCCTAGTAAC
>KK118439.1:75893-138463 GCA_000611955.2 Stegodyphus mimosarum
TCCAAAAGCTGTGCAAGTACTTTGTAACATAATGCAAATAAATAATATTTCACAATCTACATAGCACTGAAGTTATCAATGTTCAAGGATGTTCTAAATAAAGCCGTACTTTCAAAGAAAGGCCAGTATAAGTGAGTTCAAAGAGATTTAATCAGTTTTGGTAATGTTGGGTATTCTTATTTTTCATATTCTTTCAGCCAAATATTTCAGCTAAAACTTCACAATATCAATTTTTTGTTTTGTACAATACAAATAGCAAATATAACTTTTTTGTATAAGATATATTTCTCGTCTGATATATTCTTGTATTAAATTCAGTAGGCTCACTCAAGAAATTTGATCTCTCACTGAGCTTTATACAGTTTACTTTATACAGTCTTTAGTTTATTTTAATTTTATAAATATAGGAATGCCATACATGTTCTAAAGTTACATATGAGAAAGATAATAAGCTGCATTTCATAAATTTGTTGACTCCAGATTTGAAAATGCAAAAAATCCTGTACTCTGGGTATATTCAGACTACAGTCACTCCTGTTTAAAGCATTATTCAATTAGTTACAGAAGCTAGAGCTTACTAATATCTAAATAAGTGGTGCCAGTAAGCATTTTGCTGTGAAAGCCTTTATGAATGAATTCAACTGTCTGCATATCATCAATGAGAATATTTGAGTTAAAGAGAATATTTTTCAGGCAATTCACATATCTTTAATAGTGAAGACAGGAAGCTAAGAGGTCGGAAATTTTGAGAGTTTGAACGGTGTTCACTAAATTTTGAACTATGAATGATAAATGCACAATCTCAGCTCTGTGAAAAATAACAGTGCTATAACAAAGTTAATTAACATCACTATGAAAAATACAAATTTGGTGGGGAAGTTTTTAATTGTACCATTGAAAATAGTCCAATCCAAGCGCCTTTTCGGGTTTGAAATTAGCTATATAATTGCTAACCTTGGATAGTGAAGGGTATGATAGATTATCTTACAAGAAGAGTTAAGAAAAAATGTTCAAAATCATATGGGAGAGTGCTAGCATTATTTGAAAAAACACCCTCATCATGCAGTGTAAATTGTGTCCGGAGACCTTTAAAAGAGAAGATACCCAACTTTGTCTGTGCAAAGAAATTTCAATTTCATGTAAAACCTAAATTAGTATGTTTTTATTTATAATGAATGAAATCGGAAAAGGATTTTCCCTTTTTCATGTAATAACTGCAAAAAGTGTGACTACTTATAAAGCAAATGGATTTAAAGCCAGTTTTACAAAATGTTTTGTCTTCGATGAATTAAGTAGAAGGAAGAGAAATATATTAGTCTTAGCAGTCAAGTATAATATCTTACACAACAACAAGAACAAATTCTAGTTCTCTGCATATGATCAGGCAAGTATCTTATGGAAATGAACACAGTCTCCCCACTGCTGTATCTCTGACTTAATATATTTTCTCTTTCTCAAAACCTTCAGTGTGCTTACATTTAATTCAGTTCTGGTGGTTCAACTACTCTGCACACATAATTCCAGTTAAAATGCACTATGTATTTACTATCTTACTATTGATTTTAATATTATTTTTTATTTATTTATTATATTTGGTATTTGAAAGGTTTCTTTGAAGGCCTAATACTTTTCCAAATAAATTACTTGTTTGCTTTAAACTATTCCAGCTTAAGAAAAGTTTCATAAGAATATTCTATTCTCATAAAGTGAGGGAAAGCTGTAAATATATAGATAAAGTTATAAGATGGTTATGATTTACAGAAGTGCATTTTAAAGAGGAATACCATCTTTTAGGTATATGTTATTCTTTGTTGTATTTATGTCATTTCAATAAATTCAATTAGACTATTTTTTAAAATTTAAAACTAAAACTTATGGGAAAAAAATAAAGCACATGCATACTGGCCAACCTACGAAACTCAAAAATCGCGAATTTTTGGAGATTTTCCTCAATGACAAAGATTTTTTAACTGATAAAAAATATATTTTTTTAATAATGAATTAACTATAAATAGTTACTAATTAATATCTGAAAGTTCACTTATGTAGAATAAAATGACGTCTTCCATCTATGTGGCAAACATTTATTTATGCTATGAAGATGTAGAACAGAAGAGTAGAAACATAGTAAGATATATGATTACACAGCACTTAACGTTTCTCGCTAACATGCGATACTCATTGGGGAATTAACAGCAGTTGCCAACATACCCCCTTTCAACATTGATTCTCTTATTCCTGAAAAGTAAAACAGAATACATATTAGACAGTATTCAGTCCTATAATTGTACAACAGTTTTGATGTTTAACAGGAGTCAAAGGGTTTGGTTAACACATCAGCTCCCATTTCACTGGTATGTATGTACTGCATTCATATACTTTGCGCACAAAATGATGGTGAATGGCTTATGTGCCTTGTGTAGTAGTTCTTCGTAATTTGTGTGGTAGTTCTTCGAAATTTTCTGAGCTCCTTGATTGCTGCAGTATATTGTTGTTAGATTTTCTATGCTGTAACCCAGCTTCTTCTGGAAACGATGTAGGTAGACAGTTTCTTTGGTGGCCTCAGACAGAGCCATATATTCCGTCTCCGTTGAAGATAAGAGCTACACTGTGTTGTTTTCGTGATTCCCAGGTTATGGCTGAACCACTTAGTATATATACAAAACCTGCGTGGGATTTTCGATCATTGACATTTGATGTCTAATCTGCATACACAAAGATGATGAGTGGTTTTCCCGTTTTTGTATAAATTAGTCCTTGATCTTTAGTTCCCCTTAGATATTGAAATATTCTTTTCATCACATGCCAGTGTTCTTTTCGGAGATTGTTGTTAAACTGACTTAAGAAATTCGAGGCATACGCGAAATTTGGTCTAGTAGCTATGAAAGGTACATTAGTGATCCTATCAGATTTCTAAATGGGACATTTTTCCAGTCAGTGATTTCGTTTTCATTTCTAGGTCTCTTTTGATAATTTTTTGCTATTATCTACAGGTGAAGATATGGATTTAGCATTTTGCATATTATACGGATTTAAAATATCATCAATGTATTTCTTTCGTGAAATTTTAATTGAATTTTGATTTTGTCAAAATTTTATGCCTAAGGAATAATGTAATTTCCCCAAATCTTTCATTTTAAAAGCAGAAGCTAAACTACCGCAAATTGTTTCATATGTTTGCTTAGAATCGGTAAAAACGATAAGATCGTCTTCATATAAAATTATAATAGTTTCACTGCATGACATCTTTTTAATATAAACCCAATTATCTGAATTAAGAGATTTAAATTTCATAGATTTTAATTTTTCATCTAACTTTTTGTACCACTGACATCCTGACAGTTTAAGACTGGATAATGATCGCTTTAAAAGACATGCTTCATCTTAATTAGGTTCATTGCGAAAACCTTCGGGAATTTCCATATAGATTTCATCTAAATCTCCATTTACATAGGCCATTTCAAAATCTAATTGGTAACCTTTCAGGCTGTGTTCGACAATGTAGGCTAAAACTGTTCTTTTTAGAACATAATCTAGCAACAGGGGAAAAGTTTTCAGAGAAATCAGGACCAGGGGTTTAAACGCATCCTTTAGCGACTAGCCTAGCTTTGTATTTTTCGACAGTGCTGTCATGATTGTATTTTAATTTAAGAACCCATTTACTACCAATAACTTTCTTATTTCCAGGTCTTTTTACTAATTTCCAAGCTTTTTCTTGAACAAGGGAAATATGTTCTGACAGAATGGCAATATGACAATTTTCAGCATATGGTCCATTTAATGCTTCTTGTACTGTAAGATTAATGCTTTCCTCAACAATATTTTGAATTTATTCATTTTTATTTACAACTGTATAGTGATATTCCTTTCTAGGCTTTATGAGCAAACCTGTTTTTATTTTCTTGCATCGACCAGGACCCCCTTCCCTTTTATTCAGGATAGGAGGCACTGATTTGCTATCTAAATCACTTTTGCTTTCTTTTTCAGATTCAGAGTCAAGTTGTGACTCCGTGCTGTCCAGAGATGATAATTTATCACAACGTACTTTGGTTATAATTTTCTCCACGGGAGCGAAAGGCAGAGATATTTCTTGTTCCGAGTCATAATTAGAGCAGTTTTCAAACTCATTAATAAATTTTACGTCTCTGCTTATTATCACTTTACGTCCCTTAGGATCAAAAAGTCTATACGCTTTAGCTTCATCAGAATAGCCAATAAAAATACATTCTTTAGATCAAATATCAAATTTGCCTAGTCCTGGCCTTTTATTTAACGGAAATGCTTTTTGAGCAAAGGTTCTGAAGCGAGAGATAGCAAGTACTCTGCCAAACATCACTTCGCAAAGTGTTTTTGTTTTGCCTTTTACACCTTGCGCCGGGCAGATTCGGCTCAGAACTTAAGAGGCAGATTGGACTGCAATTGAAACTAAAGTGTGGTTTTATCTTTTGGCGATGCCATTCTGGGCTGGTGTGTAAGGAGTGCTCTTTTCATGTTTTATTCCTGAGTCATTAAGAAATTTATTAAAAGTCTTTCCACCTAAATACTCTAGCATGCTATCCATTTGGGGAATTTTGATTTTAGACTTTTCAAAACATGCTTTAAAATTTATGAAAGCTTCATCCTTAGATTTCAGAAAGTAAACATGAACGTATCGAGATTTATCGTCGATAAATTTTGCGAAATAAAATGATCCACCTATTTACTCGGTTCTCATAGGACCACACAAATCAGAATGAATTAGATTTAACAATTCAGTACTTCTATATTCAGATTCTTTGGGAAGGGGGGTTACGGTTTGTTTACCCTGAATGCCTACCTTACAGGTAGAAAGAGAGTCATTTTGAGAAAAAAAGACCTCTAACCATGTTATTTAACTGAAGCTTTTTAAGATCGCTTTCATTTAAATAGCCAAATCTTATATGCCACTGATTTATTTCTTTAGCAATTGATACAGATTCAAATATTGGCATGACATATTAAAGATAATTTTCACGTTTAGCTGAAATTACTGTTTCATTATTAGAATTAATTATTTGAGCATATTTTTCTTTGAAAATTCCTGAATGATTATTTGCAGTTACTTTAGATACTGAAAATAAATTACTTTTCAAATCAGGTACGCACAATACATTTTCGAATTTGATATTTTCAGTTTTAGAACCTATGCGAACTTTAAATTTAACAGTTCCTTTTCCGACAGCTTTAACTATTTTATCTGCAGCTAATTTAACATAAATATCACCTACCTCGTGAATTTCTTGAACAGTTCTTTGCTGTTATACATATGCGATGTTGCACCACTATCCAGACAAAAAATGTTTTCAGAATCACTATTTGTGCATAATGCAGCCTTTTCTTGTTCCAAGGAATTCTGATTTTCTGCAGACATCACAGTTTCTCTAAGGCATTTGTTTTCACTTTCTTTACTTTTTTTCTTCCTACATTCCGATGCTCTATGCCCATATACACTGCACAAGTTGCATCTGTAGTTAACTGGATACTGTTTTCTGTTTGCAAAGGTGTCTGGTTTCAGTTTAGGAGCCGGTCGTTGATTATACATCTGATCTTTTGAATAGAATGCATGTTGTGATTCAGAATATGATGAATCTCTATTTTTGGGAGCATTAGCTTCTTCCAGCAGTTTTCGGTACTCCTGGAGAAGGCAGTTCATCACAAGATTCGACGGAAAATCAAAAGCTTTAATAAGAGTCCGATATGCTAATAAAAGCAATATTGTTAGCAAATCATCCGCAATGTTGATTTCTATTTCTTTCAGTTTGTCCACAAGATGAAAAAATCATTTACATGATCAGTCATTTGTTTAGAATCACTCATTTTTGTAAAAAGTAATTTTTTTTAGAATTTTAGCCTTTCTAGCTGGCCCTTCCAATTTATAAATGGAGTGCAATTTACTCCATAGTTCATGGGATGTTACACAGTTCTTTACTTGCTTAAGTTCACTGGGTGATACTGATAGGATTATATCTGCTCGTGCTTTACTGTCAGTAGTTTTCCGTTTAGCAAATCCTCCATCACCAGTTTCTGGTTTCAGAATTTTCCCAGTTACATAGTCCCAATGATCATTCCTAATCAGTATTGCTTCCACATGTCAAAGTTGTTCTTTTCTAGCTTTTCAACTGAAACTGTATTTACTGTTGTCATTTTCGATTTCAGTCGACTCAGCTTGGCTTGCTGAAAGAATTTAACACAGGTGGATGTGCTACACAGTTAAGCATTGCCTGGGCCCATAACCAATGTAAAATAAAATGACATCTTATTCCATATGACAAACATTTATTTATGCTATGAAGGTGTAGAATAGTAGAGCAGAAACATAGTAGGTAAGATGCATGATTACACAGCGCTTCTCGCTAACAAGCGATACTCACTAATGACGGTGGCTACCTGTTAATAAAGTATTGCGCAGCAGAGAGCTTGCTTATCATGCGCATGCGCTAGGGAAATCAATGACGGTTGCTAACAATTTACTAATTCTTAAATGCAACAGTACAAAAATACTTATATGTAAAAAAACATTTTTATTTGCATTTTTTAACAAAAAAATAATGCTTCAATCAGTTTTCATATAAATACTATGAACAGTGGCAGATTTTGCTTTCATTAAGAAAGAAAACTTCATTATTTTGTTCATAGCAATTGCCAAGTACGCCTGCTTTTGTTAAGTTTTTCTAAGGTGTCATTACTAATATTAGATCTTATTTATTTCTTACTTTCACAACAACACTGAAAATCCTCTCACATTGTGCCTTACTATGAAGAATGGTCACGACACTCAACATTATTCTAGACAGTTTACTTTAAAATTTCATCAGCACCTTTCAGTTTTCCAATTAAACTCCACTAGGTGTCAATTCAAGCTGGTTTTATAACTTTATCCAAGTTTTCTAATTGTAAACTGCAAAATTATCTTTCATGGTTAAATGGAGTAAAACTGAAAATCTATTAAAAAAATATCTTACAGCACAAAAATATGCATTTACTGGAGTAGAAACACTTGCAACTTTAATGTGTAGAATCACTTCATTGTTGAGCGGATATTTATCAGAAGTAACTTCTAACGTAGAAATGAGACTTATTTTTTGTCTCCCTCAGAAAGTTCTTCTACTACTTTTTTAGTTGCAGCCCCTATTACCAAATCTTCATCTTTCTTCTGATTTTCTATTTCACCAGATATCACATCATATATAAAATTATAAGTAAAAACAAAGATTGGTTTTACAGACTTTGTTAAAAATGTCTTTAAACAGATCATAAAATATTGATTGCAAAACATGAATTAATGGAATTCTGCTTCGTACAAATGTGTTACGAGCATTGAATGATGGCAAAATGAATTGCACAAAAAAGCAAAAAGCTTTGTTAAGGTCCAAAGACAAAAACATAAACATTCGTTCTTCACAAGATAAACTTACAGTAATCAGAAAATGTTTCGCTTGTTAAGCAATTTTTTTATTTCGAAAGAAATTTGTATCAGCTTTATTTTGTAGTGTTATTTTGAGAACTTACTTTGGGTTCCAGTGTTCAAGGATTCTAGATACACATTTCTTTAAAGATAGCTAGCATTTACATACATGTTTAAAAATTTTTCTTATTTCAGAATTATGCAGCTGTTGGAATTGTTTCAATTTTTCCTTCCTTTCTGAACTCTTTTCAAGATAAAAATAATTATCATCAACAATTGTTATGACAAATGCTACACATCATAAATGTATTACATTTCCTTGAGCAAATAATTGAAGATAGGTCATCTGGGTACAATTTTGAAATGTACATGAGTACAACAAAAGATCCTTTAGCTGTTTCTCAAACGCATGTGCACTCACACTGCTCAGCGACAAGACAAATGAAATAACAACTTCGTTCTTGGTGCTCTTTGGCTAATAAATGCCAGATGACACACGATGTTTTGGAACACATGTGCTCTCACTCACAATGCAGAAGCACGCCATAATTTCTCACTGATGAAATGAGTTTTCTTTTATATGTAATCTAGAGAAAAATTAAATATTTTCAGATGCCCAATATTACCTTCCCCCCTTTCTTGTGTGTGCGTGCGTGTGTGTGTGTGTAAATAATGAAGTGTTAAGCCAAGCCAAAGAATATGTACTGTTAAGAAGGAAAACTTCACAGAAGCGGCTTCCAACGAAAAGGGAAACAACTGCGCATGCGTGAAATATCTGTCGCCAAAAAGCGCCAAAGCTCGAAGCTGAATGTCGAAGTTGGTTTGGACAGGTTCGACCGTTACGTTTAGCAAGAGTTTAAACAAAGAATAGGTTCTTTGGTTTCAAGTAGCGATATGGACAATAGAAGTTCAACATCCAGTAAAAGTGAAACTTCACCTAATATTTCATCATTTCCCGAGTTTAAATTATCGCGACAAGTCAAAGAACGATTCATCTTAACCCGTGTTCCACAATTTCCTATACACGTCGCGGAAGAGGGGGAAAATGTCGGCTAGGTACCAAAGAACCGGTAGATCACAGAGGGGAAATTCTCGCCAACAGATTCCGTCGCCAAATCCCTTGGTGAATGTTCCCTTTTCTTTGTAGCGGCGTTGCAGACAAAGTGGTTTACATTACGTCTATGGAGCCTTTCCTTCTTTACATAGAAGTTCTTTGGCCAAGCTACATAAAAATCATGAGAAATTTTGAGTGAGATTAAATTAGGAGAATTATGTTATAAATCAGTTTGGGCGATAGAACGGTTGGAAATCTGGAGTCTCCTGCCTAAATCAGTAAAGTTGGCAACTCTGCATATGATAGATTTTAATTTTTTTATTAGCATGAATTTTGGTCTAAAATTCTACTTCTGATAAAAAAAATTACAACAAAATTCTACCTGAGAAATTTTTGATGAATAGGGAAAATGAAACATGTAAAAAAAAGCTGCTATAGTAGTTCTTTCTTACTGCAGAGTACATGCAAGCTATTTGCTTGATGAACATATATATTTAAAAAATAAGACGATTTTGTTTCTAGTACTTAATGCCTATATATTTTGAATAAATACGAAATGCAGCAATAAAAGATAAGAAAAAATACTTGTAAAATGCTTACCACATGTTAATAGATTCTGTATTAATATTTTTCATAAGATTGTCAAGCTCATTTATTTCTTGGGCAGCATCAACACCTGCTGTTTTTAATAAAGCTAAAATATTTTCATCTTTTGCATCCATTATAACAAAGGAAATACATGATCCTTCTTGCAGTTCAGACCATACTGATGGGATCTCAGCTAGACTGCTATATTAAGGAGAAAATATTACTTTCTGTAATTCAAAATATATATTAATACATTCATTCTATTTCATTATTTAATAATGACATTGATGGAATTTCTGGCACATAACCTAAAAGGTTATGATGAGCCAAACATAGTCATATTACTTTACTTTAAAAACAGCTACATCAAATTTAGATGATAAAATTAAATATAAAACCAGATAAAATCTCAATACATATAAACAAATTAAGCTATTTAAAACCATTCAAATTAAATAATAAAAACCAGTTTCTCTCAACTGAAACAGATTTGACCTCTTTTCCAATTAAATGGTCAAGAGAGAAGTTGGAGCTATTAAAATACTTTAAGCAAAGATTCATGTACACATTCTATTAAAATGTGATGCATAAAAAGAGGGGCATTACAGTCTGAGCAAATGGGCTCACTCTCAGCGTTTAGAAGACAGCGTACTCTCAGCATTTCGAAGACAGCGTAACAAGAGAGTGGCCAATTCTACCTGAGAAATTTTTTAGAGTGGAAGACTGGGAAGTCAATAGGAGCTGGAGGGAGGATGACTTCCCAGTCTTCCACTCTAAATTTGACACCTCTCAGTTTGTTGCGAAACTGAATATTCCAAAGTCACTGCCATTTATTAAAGTTACTCTGCTTGATAACAGTGCTGATATCTTTAAAAGGAAGAAGCTCACTAGACTGCTCAACACTGACAAACTTTTGTTGCTCACAGCTCAACACTTTGCTGTGATGTCTGCCAGTTCATTGCTTTTTACTCCCACATGCCCAGAAACCCAGCAGTTAAGTAACTGGTAACCTCATTTCCTCAAGTTCAGCTTCATAACATCAACAATAACTGGATACTGCATGCTGGAAAAAGTCTCTTAAGTTTTTACGGCACTAAACCATAATAAATTATACATTTCCTATTGCATAGTTTAGAAATAAAAGACATATAGCAGATAATTTAGAGGTTAGAACTGAGCAAATATGTAAACATATGCCCTCAATGTGACTGCCAATCACATTAAGATGCTCCAATGTGATTAATTCAATTTGAACTGTCTATTTATACAAGGATATATCTGTCATATTTTTGCCTATGTTCAAGAAAGAACTGCCAGTATGCGATCTCTTTATTAAACATGGTGAAAAGCATTAAGAAGCTGTACTTCTGCTTGTTACCAAGATGGAATTTCAGAATATTTTACTGCATTACTGTATGCATCAGTCATGTCATGTTCGTCAATCAATCGGTGATCCCTTATAGACAAAGAAGACATACAAGATGGTTGGGCTTCAAACAAGTGCTCACATATGTCATGAAGTGAAAGAACCCTACACGGATGATCAGTCTGTGATAGTACATTAATTATAAACAAAGATATTTCAAATTCAAAGTGAAAGACTAGTTGTTTGTAAATTTTCCCGCTGCATTTTGATTCTTTAACCAAGCACGTGCAAAATTGCAAAAAAAATCTCTCCTGTGATATACACACTGGTCTAAGAGAAAAAAAAGTACCATTTATAATCTCAAGGGGAGGGGGTAAAAAATTTTTTTTTCTTTCCATTTTTTTCCCTAATTGAGGTGGGTTTTCCTACACACCCCATTGCTGTGAAATTGACAATATTTCAACCTAAGTAATTATTTTAATTATTTAAATTTAATAAACACAAAATATTTAAATGGACTTTTACAAGTGAACTAATTATAAACAAACAAAATTATCTAACATTTTCTTGACAAATTTCAGAAAAGCGGAAGAAACACTTAGATACCCCTTAAAATTTTTATATATTTTATAAGTATTACCTTTTCGATTCAAGCTCAGAATCAAGCATATTAAGGCACGACATAGCATCATTCTCTCCAATTAATATAGAATATAATGTAATATCTAGAAGAAAAAGAATATTCACATGTTTTAAAAATCAACTACTTAAAATATTTAAGAAACATATTATGAACATTTCCCTGGCAGTGAACATTTAATAATCACACAATTATATGTCAAATTTCTACTTTGTTAATTTCAAATAATAAATGCATATTTTATTAAAATTCTGATTTTCCTGATAAGGCATTGAGACAAGACTGTGAAAACTTCATCAGCAAACCAGCAAATATAAGTTTAGTAAATAAAAATACAGGGTGTTTATAAAGTCCCGGACACATTTTGATGTTTAATAACTCATAAAATAATAAAGATAGATTAAAATTAATAACATAAATGGTTAGATAGGCTCAAAAAGTTTCATGACCCTTGTCAATGAACTTCCACGTGTGCCCTCTTCATCGCACGGAGAATATGAAGTCGATATTCAATTTCACGCCAGGTACCGGCAAGCATGTTGGCATCCACAGAGGCTATTGCGGTTGTAATTCTGGCTTTTAGGTCATCAATGTTCGACACTCTCCTCCTGTAAACATTGTCCTTTATAAATCCCCAAAGGCAAAAATCCAGCAGCATTATATCAGGTGACCAGGATGGCCAAGGAATTGGACCTCCTCACCCAATCCATCTTCCTGTAAAATGGTCATTCAGAGAACTACAAACGTACCCCAACGAGGTGGTGCACCATCTTGTTGCAAAAAGACATGTGGCTGAAGCTCTTTTAGTTGTCGAAATACGAAGTTTTCCAACATGTCTAAGTATATGACTGATGAGACCGTCTTTTCTGTAAAAAGGAAAGGCCCAATGACTCGGTCGTGCATTAGTCCACACCACACATTAACCTTTGGGGACTTCCTTTGTGCCTCACGGTATTCATGGGGGTTTTCAGATCCACATATGCGCACATTATGGCTATTAACAATGCCAGAAAGATGAAAGGATGCTTCGTCGGAGAACATTACAGAAAAGTACAGATATTTAGACTGGAAAATGAAATTATCTGAAATTAACCAAACGCGCAGACGATATTTACAAAAGTAAAGATATTCAAACCTGAAAAGGAAAATATATGTTATTCCATCAATAAATGCCATAAGTTTGTTTATATATTCATTATTTTATGAGTTATTAAACATCAAATTGGATCCGAGACTTTATAAACACCCTGTATATTACACTTACACTCAGGCGATGACTAAGCTAAAAGTATTGTGAAAGATAAGTGGTAAACATTAGCCAAATATTTCTGTAAATTTAAGTTAGCGCAGATGTTTCAATCTATACAAATCTTTAAAAAAATTGTTAACAGACAAAAGAAAGACACAAATTAATCATTAAATTTTACATTCGTTCAGTTTTATATAATTTATTTCATAACTCTTAATTAGGTGTTGGAATAATCTTATTTTACTTCAATTGGCTCATTTGGAAGTTAGTTATGGCAAGGTCTGTGAAAAATTTTCTTATTTAAAATTTGAATCCAAATTTTGGAACATTTACAAACAAACCTTCTATCAGAAGTTATAGTCTTCTATCAAAAATTAACTTTTTAATCTCTTGAAACATGAAGTAAAATACAAAAATTTAAGCTTCTAGGATGGCATCATACATTTACTTCCTGTTTGCATACACTTGAGGAAACCAGACAGGTGATTGAAAAACAGTATGGAAAGCGAATTGGAAGTTTTGAATGAAGTAAATAAAATAGAAATAAATATTCAGATGTACTACACTGATTTTTAAAACAATGCAAAGCACAAAGAAATGCATTGGGAGGAGAATAAATTGACTCTTTCACCCTTCAATTCTCAGGTTAGTATTGCCCAAATTAAAGTAATATCAAAATGCCTGTTTCCTCTGCATTTTCAAAGCTTCTGACGACAATTCTGTAAAATTCTACTGTAACTGTTTCATTGGTAACAAATTTTTAGTTTGCAGTATTTTATTACTGATATATTTTCAGTGCAAACTTTGACCAAAGACTACTTAAAAACCTAATTTTTTTTTTTAAACTTTATCTTGTAAATTAAAATTTAATCAATTCTGCATCAGCCAAAAAAAGGCTTTGAAGAATGTTAATTATAAAATCTTTTAAATGATTAGCATCTCTGATCATTCTGTATCTTGTATTAAAATTCCCTTTTACCATCCTAAACTTCAAAATAGAATTAATTGCCTAAAAATTCATCTATACTTCTTTTAAGAATTAACAGAATACTTTGGGGAGGGATCAATCTATTGTTCAAAAACAACCAACATATTTTATCCTAAAATTTAAATTTAAGGCTTAACTAACTAATAAGTAATTTCCTAACTTATAAATAAGCACTCTATATCTTATATCTAAAAATTTACAGTGGATTAGAAATTTATCTATACCTCCTTTAAGAATTAATTTTAATAGAACACTATGATTAAAAAATAACATATATTGTTCCAATTTCCTAAAAATAATTTCTAAACTTACAAATAAGACTTCTCTATGTGACTATACTTTAAAAATAAAGGAATTAACATTTCACACCAAAATACAAAATATTGTGATTAGAAGGGTTTAATGTTTTATCAAAGACCTTCTTCATAGACCTTCTTACCATCTTCATTCAGCAATGAAATTTCACATATTTCTTTAGACTGCTTAAATACATGAGCTTTCAGAAATTTCCCTTCAGTATGGAGTTTGAATGAAGCAATTTCATCTTCACTCCAATCAGTTTTTTCATTCTTTTTACCATCAGTGAGCTTGCAAACCACCGCCTAGATTTAAAAATAATAATGAACATAGTTATTAAGATAAATGGTTCAAAATTAATTGATATAACTTCAGATTTATGCATTAAGTGCAATATATTTATGTATATAAACATCAGCTCAAATTAATGCCAAATATACATGTACATGCACAGTGTTTAAAAAATAAATCTCGTATATCAAAAGGCATCACATGAAGCCTGGTATGTTAAAATTGTTGTATGAGAAAAACAAATGTTCTAAATACACTGACTACCAATAAGTATTTGGACACCTGTGACAGAAAAGAAAAACTAACTTTATTCAAAATCAATAGTTGGTAGAACCTCCACGAGAGGTAATTACAGCGTGGACCCTCCGGGACATACTTTCCACAAGTCTTTGTATGACAGCTAGTGATTTTCTTCCACTCGGCTTGGAGAAGACATTAGAAGTTCCTTCACCGATTTTGCGCAGGTAGTGCACCCCTGAATTCGACGATGCAACTCGTCCCAGAGGTTCTCGATAGGGTTCAGGTCTGGACTCTGGGCAGGCCAGTCCATTCGATGAACTGCATTGGCACCATACCAAGCCTTGGTTAACGTCGAAACATGACAACTGGCATTGTCGTCCTGAAAGTAACAGGGGTCCAACCCGTAAAACTGCCACAAAGTAGGAAGCACACTGTCATCCAAAATAGTGCAGTAGGCATCGGAGTTGAGCTTACCATGAATAAGGACCAAGGGTCCCAGCCCATACCAGGAGAAACATCCCCAGACCATAATTCCACCTCCGCCGAACTTGACTGTTGGCAAAATGCATTCTGGCAGGAGACGTTCTCCAGGTAGACGAATGACCCAGACCCTGCCATCCGAATGGTAAAGGGCGAACCTTGATTCATCACTCCAAAGAACCTGATTCCACTGATCTACGGTCCAATTTCGATGTCCTTTGCACCACATTAACCGAGCAGCGTGGTTGGACTTTGTGATCAAAGGCTTATGGGCAGCAGCATGACCATGAAAACCAAGCAGATGTGCTTCCTTACGGATGGTATTCATTGAACCAATACTCCCGGATGCCTGTTGAAACTCCTCGCGGATGAGGGCCATCGGTTGGGTGCAGTTCTTCCGAATTTCTCTGGACAGCACTCATCGGTCTATCTCCCAGTTTCGTTGGTTTGTCGACTCGGGGCACATTCCGACAATCACTGCTCACCTTCTACTTCTTAATCACATAGGCCACTGTCGATTTTGGGTACTTCAGATCGCTAGATACGTCCCTTAAGGATCAGTCACATTTGTGATACCCGATAATTATAACTTTCTCGAAATCAGAGAGCTTCGAACTGCGAGGCATCTTGCATGCGACTAAAGCTGATGCTGTTTCCTTCACGATATATAGCAGCGGAGTCCGTGACGTACCTTAGGACCGCAGATATCGTCATTTGCATAGGTGTCCAAATACTTATTGGTAGTCAGTGTATGCTCATTTGAGATACTAATTATAATAGCAGTTCAATCCATGAATTGCCACTAATGAAGCTTTAATAAATTCTTCTTTTTAAGCGAAATTAAATTTAAAAAATGAAAAAGTGTCCGTTTTTATTCAAATTCAAAATGTCTCTTTCATAGGATACTGTTGCCAATACAACATTTGATTTAATAATTAAGCTGATATTATGAATTATATTTTTCAAATCATTTTCTAAAAATAAGGCATCTTTAAAAGTGTTCTGCCCCCCCCCAGTTCTCACTATGTATAAATGTGTACCTCCTACATAAAAGACTTTTAACACATTCACATTTAATATTCTATAAAATACTGAAATTTCACAAAACTTACAAAATAAAAAACAGAATGCTATAGAATTAAATACCTGCGCAGGATATTGTGCGACAGTTTGTGGTAAAGTAAATAAATTAGTTTTTGGCACAGTAGCAGTATTACCATAATCAAAAAAATGAACTACTGATTGGCCACTCTTTTTAACCTAAAATAACAAAAAATATACATGAGAAAAGACATATTGAGCAAATCTAACATATACAGTATCTAAAACTCTAATATTAAGAAATAAGATGCAAAATAAGCAATCTCAAATTTTATTTTTAAACAAATTACTTAACACAATGAAGTAAGTTAGTAGTATAATACATTAAAAAAAATAACTGATTAAAATGTAGTCTGTTGAATCTGACATCAACAAGAATTAACAGTTTGATCAAACTTATGAACATAAAAAAACTCCTTTTCTATATGCAGAAATATAAAAAATAATCATAAATATACAACTTTTTATTTAAACTAATTCTAGAAGCTTACTGACATTTTAAAAACAAAACTAACAGATGTGAAAAAAGAATATTTAATGGAAAAAAAAAAAGAAATGCATTCTTGAGTGCCAGACCTCCAAAAATGTTTTTACTGAAACTGATAATACAAAGCTTAACATAAACTCTTTTCCCCATCTCATTATGCTAAGGATATGTTAGCATAAAGCTAACTCACACTCTCATTCCACATAGTATAAGATTATTACCTATGAAACCTGGTAAGCCTCCACTTGCAGAAAACATTTTTTACAACAAATTAAAATGCCACATTGCTTAGCAAAATGAACAACTGAAAAGCAATACACATGCTTCTTAATCACTTACATTTTTATTTTACAAACCCAAAGAAGCATTAGCTCAAAAGGGTTATTAGTCTCGAAACAGGATTTTGCATTGAATTACTGTAAAAAGCTGAATCACTTTTCAAATTGTTGTCACCAAATACTATCACCCTGTACTATTTTAAAAGAAATTAAATAAAGGAGAATGTGCATGAATGTAGGTATATTTCTCGCAGATTGAAAAACCGAAGGTTCCTAGAGTCATCAAATTTTGATTAACATAATCCTCCACCCGAACATGGTCACCCCGAAACCCAAATTTTGAATTTCGAACTTGTTTTATTATCTATTTCACATTTTATGGAACTTTAATGACTTTCTGATTAACAAACTGAAGATTTCGAAGTGAGCAATGGCAACACTGTACAGAAAACACACTTATTATCTAAACTGCATGAGACTGTCTATCAGAAATTCTAAAGATATGCTGTTTTTAAATATTTTGCAATATTGCAGCTGAATTGAATTTTATGTAGTTTAACCCTCTAACTGGCAAGATAGAATATTTTTTGTGATATCTGTAAGAAGGTACAATACATGCATATTAAAATATGTCAAAGAAATTAAGGCAATACATACATTTTATGCTTGGGTACACAAACCCAAGCATAAAATACCAGGAGAATTTTTACACTAAAATCAAGGAAATAATTTTGTCTCATAGTAGTTTTGGGAAATTTGGGCTTTCATAGCAAAAACCCTGGCCAGTCAGAGGGTTAAGTGCAAAGAACATTATATTAAATAAATAAAAGTAATACAAAAAACATTAAAAAAATGTCCCTTTGGGCAGAATATAAATCTAAAAGCTTTCAGATTTTTAAAAAAAAATTTAACAGAATTTCTCATTAATACATTATATACCCCTTTAAAAATTTTTATACTATTTCTAACAATTTAAATACAGGAAAAACGTACATAACCTTATTGACATAATTTTAAACTTACAGCTACTGATTTGCATAACTATTTTAAATATGTATATAATTAATAAACAAATATTTCTAATCCATATATTGCACAACTTGGCTACAACAGTGTTTTACTTAACAATGAGTTTCCAGGTGCCTTTATTTAAATAAAATTATATGCTAATTTTAACCCTTAACAAATTTTAAGGACAAAATTCTTTTGCTACAGATGAGCTATTCATATTTTGAAAAATATACTACTTCAAGTTTTTAACAGCAATTTAAGGTAGTATTTAGTTTAGTAGTATTTAGTTAGTAGTGTTTAGTTTAGAAAGTAGTACCTGTTTTGTAATTAATTTTTTAAAAAAGTCTAAATGCTTTCAGATTTTAGATTACGCCCAAAGGGGCTTTTTTTTTTAACATTTTCCGTGTTACTTTTATTTAATAAATATCATGTTTTTCACAATTAAACCATAAAATTCAGCTCAGCAATATCTCAAAATAATTTTAAAATAAGTATATCTTTAGAATTTCCGATACACAGTTCTGAGCGCTTTAGATAAAAAGTTTTTCCCCCCCCCATAGTGTTGCCATTGCTCGCTTTTAAATCTGATAGACCGCATAATTGAAAGCATCACACCACGCTGAGCTGGTTCATCAAAAATTTGTTTAAAGTTTTACAAAATGTGAAATAGATAGTAAAACAAATTCCAAATTTGGGCTTTCAGATGCGCATATTCGGGTGGAAACGTACATTATTCAAAATTGGATGGCTCTAGGTACCATTGTTTTATAACATTTGGAGAAATATATATACATTTATACAGATTCTTCATTATTTAATTTCTTTAAATATAACATAGGGCAATAATATTTGATGGCAACTGTTTGAAAAGTGATACGGATATTTAGAGTGAATCGACACAAAATGCCAAAACAAAATTAATAGCCCTTCTGAGCTAACAATCCTTTGGGCTAAAAAGGAAGAATAAATGCAATTATCATTTACTAGAGCTTTTCATTGTCAGCAAAGCATGTTTTACCAAAATCAAACATTCCTCTACAGCAGTACATATTATTTTAACCACACAATATTTTACTTTAGATTACAACTTTTGTATTTGCAGTGAGAGAAGCAACTGAGCTCAACTTCGCCTGAAACAACTACCATTTTTTTCACATAATCGAATAGGATTTTGGAAAGAGAACACTTTGTTGACAATGAAGTGCTCTTACAAAGTAATTTCGTTCTTCAATGGACTGGCGAGAGAAATATGACAAAGTCACATAAACACTTGACTCCCCATATGAAAACAGCCTTAATGCTATGGAGGCCTAAACAGAATAATAGCCATATTGTATGCAACATCATTCAAAGTTTCATTTAACTAAACACATTTTTATTCTTTTTTTTTTCTTCTTATTGTCATACAGGTACTAGTTTATAAATACAATGCATAATTAGCTCTAAGTATGCAACATCAAAATTAACCCTCAGCTATTGCGAGATTAAGCAGTTCATCTTCCAACAGGGTTCGTACACATTTCTGCACACGGAAATAAAGTACTTTTAAGGACTATTAATGATAAAATTAAGGACCTATGAACAAATGGGAGCTAATAAATTCAATTAAAAATATTATCTATGCCTGAACTTCATTTTTGTAATACCATCCTAAAAAGCAAATAGGTTGAATTATTATTAAACATGAATTAATTAACAAAATTATTAATAATTTTGAGAATAAAATCAACTTTATAAAATGTATCAAGTAGCATTAAATATTTTACATTTATAATAGTGGACATATTTGAAAGAAGAGAAGTGACATTTTATTTATGTTTTTCTAACAATTAGCTTTGTGTTGATTTTCTGTTTTTTTAATGTTTCATTTTTGTCACATACTTGCTCAGTCTAGAAGTTTAGTAAATAGCAAGTAGATTTTAAGTCAAGCGGCATAGATTAAAATGAGAAGTAAGATCATAATCAGCATGATTCATAATAAAAGATCGCCCTGTCACCGCTGCTGCTTACCTAGAGAGAGACCTGTTGATTAGAACAAACCTAAAAGGCCTGATATAGGCACGGTCGACAAGATTTGAAAGTTAGTTGGGCTCTGCCTGTCGCAGTTAGTGTCGTAGTTTCGTGTAGATCCAATAAGCCACTAAAGCATCACAGGTGATATTTTTTTTTGTATTGTTTTATGTCTCACTAGATGCAAAGGATAAGTTTTACATGAATTTTTGCATTTTATCTTGTGACCACGGTAAGGATTAATGAAAGGCAATAACTCATTTTAATATGCAGAGCTAATTTTTAAGGGTACGCAGTTAGTAATAAACAATTAAATTAGATAGTTAGATAACCTTAGTCATTATGGATTTGCATGGCCAATATGAAATTTTATTTATTTTTTTAACAATATTTGTCAAAAAAGCTGTATTAAAATCGCAAATACATGCAATTTATGGCATTGATTCTTAAACGATATCAGGATAATTACACATTAAAAACTACAAAACATTTATGTTTTGTTTAAAACTCAACAAAATACTTATGCGTCTTTTTTTAATTTGAAGCCTTCCCAGACATTTTGGCTAATTTAAATCGATTTCCTTCTCTTTAAGTATCTTTTCTAACAATCAGAAAATTGTCTCTATACGCAAACCAGTGTTCTCACTAGTTTCTGCGTGCTTTATCTCCTAACTTGTCAACCTCTCTACAATATAGCTATGAGGGTTTACTTGATCTGGTAAAAGTTAAATAGTCTAAAACCTCCTGACAGACGCGAAGCAAATTACCGCTATGTCTGAAAGTAACTACAATGTCAGACAAAGGTTTTAATAAGCCTCTTGTTTAAAAAGAACTTAGAACATAAAGCCATGTTCTGATGCTAAAAAAAATCAATTACAGCTCGTGGTGATGTAATTAAACAAAAACAGTCAAATTCAAACTAAAAATGTGGACTAGTGGTCAAAGACTATACAATTTAATTTTAATTTAAGCTGGCTCAGTAACTCTATCATATGAGCAAACAGCAATGGGAAATTATAGTAAAGGCTAAAATCATAAACAACTGGGTAATTTATATAATAATAACTGTATAATAATAACTGAATAATAATAACTGAAGAATAATTTTCTTTATGTATTCAGTTTCTTTCTTCGATGCATTTCCTTTTCATTTTAGAATTTTGGAATTTAATTAAAGATTTCTGTTATTCTAAAAAAACTAACTGCATTTAGAATGTATAGAAAAAGCTGCTAATTTTTTTTGTTTAGCAATATCAAAATTCAGAAGAAATATGAAATATATATGGCAAGGGCTGGTTATAGAGCTGATGTGGCAGAATTTTTAGAATTTAGTGACAAACTGAGCAACAAAATCTAGAAATCTCATAACTTTTAGAATTTAGAGAAGGCACTGGAAGCAGAATTTAGAAAGGCACTAGACAGCAGAATTTAGGATTCACAGAGATTGCATCAGGTGGGAAAATGCCTAGTGCCAGCTCTGTATGAGGCATTAAGGCACATTATGTGAATCTTTTAAATCGACAGTTTTCAATTTCTTTATTAATAAAAAAATGCATTTCTATAACGTCTGTCTATGTGATAAGATTAGAAGCATTTTTGATATTTTCTATGCTTGTGCCCAGTGAAAAGTAGAGAAAATAAAGGGAAGATAAAGATGTTAAGAAAAGATTCTAGTATCAAAAATAAAACATTCAAATATTATGTTTTCATTGTTCTTCCAGACTTTCCTCAAAAAGTAAGAAATTCATCACAGACTTTCTGCAAAATATATTCATTATGTGTTAATACCATGGAGAAATTTTTCATTTTGTCACATATTACTGGAATCTTCGAGAATCGTGGGTCTATAAATCTTGCCTTCTAAACTTTCCAAGCTGTAGTGTCTCAAATCCTAAAGAAAAATGATCCCTAACAATCCTGTAATAGACAAAAGCCAGAAATATTTAGAAAAAAAAAAAAGAAGAAGAAGAAAAGAAAAGTGTAAAATTAATTTTATAGAGAAAACTGATGCATATTTTGAGACAATTACACGGGAAGATCTTACTATGAAAAAATTAAAAAGAAGACATTTTCAATTAATTACGTAGTTAATTTCGCTTTTAGTAAGAACTGTTTCGTAAACTGTGTTTTATAGCATTATACCTTGTTTATTTCACAGATTCAGAATATTGTATAATGGAACTTTATAAGATATTTTATTTTAACGTTATTTTTTAAATATAATTTCAATATTTTACCATTATTTTAATGAAATTTATTAATGTTACAATGTATTAAAAAAATCGTCGAAAAATTCCCAGATCTCAGGATTAAAAATTTTCTATAAGAACTGATCTTAAAATCGCCAAAATGTTGATAAGTCACCAAATTTAGAATGTTAAATAAAAGAGTTCACATTACCAAAAGAGAAAAGTTGTTTAAGAGCTCTTCATTAGAAAAAATGAATTTCGGAATGCCTATGTTTCACTTCTTGCTTAAAACCTCGAGTATCCTACTATTTATATTAGATATAAGAACAAGTTATAATACATGAACCTATTCACCCATCCAAAAGATAACCATATATGTCGGTGAATCACTAAAAATATTCCTCCAAAATGCTAATTCATACTCAAAATGGCAGTCGTAAAAACAGACAGGAATATCAGATTATTAAAATTAAGGACCTTCTGCCAATTTTGGCCAAAATTAAGGACTTTTATGGACCAAAAATTGATTCCAAAAAACCTAAGGACTTTTAAGGACTCTTAAGGACCATACGAACCCTGTCCAAGTATGCCCAATATTGGCAAGCTGTCTTCATTTGAAGCCACTGCAGTGCATAACTGGAAAGCAAGTTGAGTTCTTTGATAACCATTGAAAGGTTTCATGTGACTAACTACTTTTATTTGTTGTTTATTAAGTAGGTGCTACTACAATTACAGAGTAATTTAGGTCTGGCAGTCATTCTTTTTACAAAAACCTGATAATAATCAACAATATAAAATTTATTGTACGGTTATATTATCCATATTATATGCTACTACTAATGCATTTAGAAACTGATCTTTCTCAAGCAATTTTCTAAGAGAAGTATTTCAGTATGGAGAAATGAAAAACAAAAATTATTATATTTTTCCTCTTGATGACACAGTATTTTTAAGTCTTGCAATAAAAAAACATGCTGATTCTTTGCATCACTTTATCTTTTTGATATTTAAACAAAATGATAGTCAGGACTTTCTAGGACATGTTAGAAAAACTTAACAAAATATATGTAATTAAACTCAAAATGATCTTACGTAAATGAAACCTAAGAAGTAAAATAAAGCTTTTTTCTACAAGTACTTAGATGCTAACGGCATACACATTTATAACATAAAACAATTTCATATTTATGTCTGTGTGATATAAAACTGAAACATTTATAAAAGCATATTTAGAAAATAGTAGACAATGGTTATTAGAAATTCAACAATTTGAGTATCAACTTCCTAACATAAAACTTGCACTTCGTGTAGAAGTTCTAAAAATATGCTGCTTTTTCTTTGAACTGGAAAACACTTAACCTCCCCCCTCAAAAAAAAAAAAAAAAAATGAGTCTGAAAGGATATTTCAGAATTATATTTTAAAGAGGCACATTCTATGCCGTTTATGATCAAATTTCCAAATTCTGAACATCAAGAGTTGTTTAAGTTTTTTCAGAAATTTACTTCCAGAACCCATTTGAGAACATGCAAATGATCCGCAAACTTGGAACCTGAGATTTAAGGGATTTTAAAGTTTTATGGATTTCAGATCATAAATGAGAAATCATAAAAAAAAAAAAAAGAGAGAGAGAAAGGAAGAATAATTAAAACTGAAACCAGAAACTGGTTTTGAGACTTTATGACCTACTAGTTTGACACCTATCCAAGAATTAGAGTCATAACTTTCTGATTAGTCACATGATCTTATTGTTTTAAATTCATTTCTTAATTACTGTGGCGAAAGGCTAATTTTGCAATAGGCTAATTTCAATTCGAAGTCAAATCCTTTCTAAAATCTGTCTATGAAGAAATCTATATCATTGATTCGAAGAAATGTTAATTTAAATATTGATTTACACTATATACAGTTAAACAGTTAATAAACCATCTTATGAAATTTTACAAAACAAAGGATAAGGCTTACTACGCCTTTCCCGTCTAGCATCTAATTAATTTTTTCTACTTCAGGTGGGGGCGCTGCTATCGCTGTATGACATCATATTTCTCTACAGTTACTGCAGGAAAAGAGTTTATTTAAAATTTGGCATTCTGAAATGATGAAAAAAAATACTAATTTAAGTTACAGTCGTAATGAAGGTTGAAAATTCTGGTTATTTTCTTATAAAAAGGCAGCAGTTGCTACCAAGCATTAATACTGACACAAAATTTAATGCAAATTAGCAAAGCATTTCCCTAATTGAATAATAATAGCTGATTTTTCATGATTTAGCTGTCACTTAATCATAAAATCTATCACAACTTCTTTGTGAAAATTTTAATAACAGCATTTTACTACTAAAGGTTGTGTGAATTTCAAGTGATAGCAGAATTCTGGCCTTCTGCAGCAGGGGTTCTCCAACTTTTTTTAATTTTGTACCACATAAACAAGAATAAATAATATGTGTACCTAAACTGGTGACATTTTACATTCATTTTGAATCTCCATTTAAATCTTGTGTAAAAATTTTACCACTAGAAATAATATAATATAGTATTAGTGGTACTCGAGAAACCTTGTTGTACTATATTACTACTTTTACCTCTAATACTTACTTCCACTATTTTTGCTCGATAAATCTTTCCTTTATATAAACAACAGTAAACACAATTATCATGCACATCATGACATGGTTTAAGAATGCAGGACTCAATTTCATCTTCCATTTTTGATAAATCATGAAGAGCATTTTCTGTTTGGATCCAGAATCTTGAAGGACTGCAGATGAAGGATACAGATACCTGTTTGAATAATTAAGAAAGCAATTCACTTTAAGTAAATAGTAGAAAATTACATACAAAATACAAAGATTAAATTCCAAGTTAAGCTATGGCTTACATACATTTGGTACATCAAATGCAATAAGATTTTTTTATACAATTTAATCCTTTACAGGCAGCTCTCATATGTATGCAATGGATGTTAACTCACTTAAGAAGACAACCACAGTGCATGCCTGGTAATGAAGGGCTATCTTAAAATGAAGGGCACTGGTTTTGCATATAGCCATAAAAGTACACTGGTTATCATAAATTAAGGTAAAATCACAAAAATCACGATTACTGAAAAAATGACATGTAGAATTTTATGAAACTTACCCACAATATACAACATATAGTAAGGTATCAAATGCATAAAAAGAAATTACCAGACAATTATGGTAGTATAGAAATTAGCACTGGTATAAAATGAACAAATCGAAGGTGTGAGTTTGCTATAGGAAAAGTACCTTCAGTATGGAATATGATCGCCTCTAGAAGCAATACAGCACATACAGCGATGTGTGATGCTTTCAATTATGCGGTCTATCAATTCCATAGGAAGCGAGAGGAATTGCTCTTGTAAAACAGTTGCAAGCGCGGCAAGGGGCTGAGGGGGCAGATTGAGAGCAGCTAGATGTCTCCCTAAAGCATTCCAAACGTGCTCGATAGGATTCAAGTCCGGGAATCGAGTTGGCCACTCCATGTGCATAATTGTTTCCTGTTGAAGGTAATCATCTACAATGCGAGCCCTGTGTGGTCTTGCGTTGTCGTCCTATAACAGGAAAGCATCAGCCTTTTGGTGGCTGCAGCAAGGGAGGATCTAAGAAGAGTCAGAGTAGCGGTTCTACTCCTATGTGCACATAATGTCAAATATCGGTCATCTGCACTCATCGTAGCAGTTGGCTGTCCTTAGCTGAACCTCCTAGATGCCGAATCTGTGGTTTGAAATTGCCTCCAAAGTCTATGAACCACCGAAGGGCTCACATTTAACCATCTGGCCACTTCTGTTTGACTTTCTCCTGCCTCTAGTCTCCCAATGGCTCTCCATCATAGTTCTGCATGCAAATGATACCTGGAGGACATTGTTACGAATTGGCTATCTCATTTCTGATGTCACTATCACAGTGAAATATGTGGACTTGCTCTCAAACATGAACTTTTATGCTTGTTGCAGATAACATATTACAACTGCAGTGCCACTAATTTGCATATTGCAGTTTTACTCAGCTACTCTTGCTTGGCAACATATTCAAATTTTACACGGTTTGGCTTATTTTTGAGGGCATTATTGCTATTTTTGTGATTTTTCCTTAATTTATGATAACCAGTGTATATATGCCTGGGCCCATTGATAGCTCAGTTATAATTAAAATATATCACTTTACACAAGAACTCTGTAATGGACTGTATGTGAAAATTTATTAATTACTCAAAAAGCTGCATAGTTTACTCTCTCGGCGGTGTCTCAGAACTCAATGAAGTGGCTGTGATATGGCACTATAAACAAACATCGCCATCTCTTTAGAACACAAAATTACACATTTTTTCACAGATGGACCCTCTGGCATCACATTCTGCCCAGCCTTGAATGTTGTAAATATTCAATGATAAATTTAGAAACACAAGTTACATCAAATATAATGCTATAACAATAAATTAGATCAATTATAAACATAACACTCAAAGATAATAATAAAAATAATGATGGTTATACACTAATAGCTTGATAACTATAGTTTGATGGTTATACAGTAATACCTTAATACTCAAAACTTGATAATTAACTAAGAATAAAAGGATTCAGTAACTGAAAGTTTTTCATTAACAAAAGGCAAAGGTACAATTTTTGTCATTGGCCTTTTATAGGCTAAAATTTTATCTTTAAATGTCACAACTCGAATAATATTATCTTGACCTGGATGAGTTTTAATAATTCGTGCTAAATACCACTTTAAAAGAAAATAGTTATCTGAATCCTTTACTAAAATTAAATCTCCTTCCTTTATACAATTTAGGTCTATTTAAAAGTTTGTTCAAACACTCAGACAACAATTTTTTCCAAAAATTTTGAGTTAGTTTCTGAATCATTTGCCATCTAGTCAATCAATTTTTAGGAATCTCTGTAAAATTAGGTTCGGATAATGCAATTAAAGATGAGCCAATAAGAAAATGAGCAGATGTCAATACCTCAACATCATTTGGATCATTTGAAATGGGACAAAGAGGACAAGAATTAAGTCCAGATTCAATTTGAACAATTAGAGTCAAAAATTCTTCATAAGTTAAAATTGTTTTTCCCACCACACACTTCAAGTGATATTAAAGGGATTTCACCCTTGCTTCCCATAAACCTCCAAAGTGAGGAGTAGAGGGAGGATTAAAATGCCAATTTATGTTTTCAATAGCTAAATAAATTTTGATTTCTTCCTCACTTTTATCCTTAAATAAAGATTGTAGAATTACTCTTAAGTGTAAGCATATACAAAATTTCTGGAGTTATCACTAAAAATATCTGAGAGTTTACCTCACCTGGCAATAAAGCATTTAAGAGCTGCTATAAATGCTGCACTTGTTAAATCATTTACTATCTCAAAGTGCAATCCTTTGTAGTGAAACATACAAAAATACATACAAATACCTTTCTTACCTGTTTACTTCTACCAACAAATTTTTTTATTATGAATGGGCAACAGAAATCTAGAGTCCTGTTCAAGAAAAAACTATGGATATTGTCACTCTCATAGCTGGTAAATCAACCATCTGTTGCTGTGCAGAAGCTACCTTTTACAAATCACACAATTAAATATAATTTTTCTCATTACATTTCTTGCAGAAACAATCCAAAATTTACTCCTTATAAGTGTTAGTGCTGTTTCAGCACTTGCATGAAAATGATTAATCATACAGTAAAATTATGTTTAGTTGGTAGAACCATAAGCTGTTTTCCCATTTCACTTAAGTCACTGTTTTTCAGTCTGCCACCGACTGAGTATTCCATCATGATCTAAAAATGGACCCAAATTCAAAAGTTTACTACCATTAGGAATAGGAGCACCCTTTTCTAAGCACTGGATTTCTGTCACAAATGAAGTCCTTTGAACTTTTTTCACAATACACAATAAAGCATCAGAAAGTTCACTGGTTATCAACGTTCCGCATGTAGCATGCAATGGATGCCTGGTGTTATGCACAAATCTCTCGTACCAAGCAACTACTCTTAGCAATTTGTTGTAAGATGAATAGTTATTGACGACATCTAAAGGCTCAGAAATGTTAATAAATGCACATATTTCACTTACTACTGATGGTTTTAATTCACGAAGATATAGTTCTTCAGTCTTCTCAGGGATATCGTATTGGCACTCAGTTATCACAGGTTGTGGACGAAACATGAGACCACACCATCAGAGTTCACACAGTTGAAGTTTGATCGGATCAGCATCTCTTGATATAGATCCATAGGGTTCTGGTTAGATGGGATGTTGATGCCACTGTTCAACCACAGATAAATTTTGGAGGATAAATATTTGATTAGCAACAAAAGTTTTGAGATCTTTACACTCCTTTCTTAAGCATACCAGTACAATGGTGCTATCTGTCCAGAAAAAGGTTTTAGAAATCTCTAGTTTTAGTGCACTTACGACTTCTCATCAATTTAACTAATAGTACAACGGCACAGAGTTCGAGACGCAGTACAGATATACACTTTAGAGGTGCTACCCTGGATTTACTAATGAAAAGTTTAACTTCAGAGTCACCATAAGAATTAACAGATTTAATATAGATGACCACTCTATATATCACTTCCGAAGCATCAGCAAATCCGAGTAACTCCACACTCAAAGACTATTTGTTCAGAACCCATCTCGGGACACTTATAAAATTTACAGCCTTTAAGGAATTAAGAAAGCTTTTCTAGTCAGCATTTTATTTTGATGGAAGAGATTAACAACCATAAATTTTGTAAAAAGACTAACTTTTGTAATGATTGGACCTATCAGACCTAAAGCAATCAGAATTAAAACATCAAATGAAAATACATGATTGATGTATGTATATAAATTATGTTAACTAAATACCGTTGGGTGTGTATGGGTTTGTAATGGACAGAAATGCACACAAAACCGATGAGAGGTTGATAAAATTTATTTTCACTAAAAAACACTTTTAGAGTTCTAGAATTTTCCACAAACGTACTCAGTATGACAGAGCACAACCAGTAATTACCACTTCAAACTAATAAGAAAGTTATATAACGCAATGGAAAGCACGTCCAAAGAGGGAAACTCACACAATCGTGCAATACTCCAAAACCCGCTCTGAACTAAACAGCTGAGAAAATGATGCTCTTCCCGGTCTTACCCAGCTTTCCCTAGGCCACTGGGAAATCTCTATTACCTTTCATACCTCGAAGTTACTGGAAGGCATATAAGTTACATGTGAGGATTGGATACGGTTGCAGTTACATATGGAGTCATATTTATCCAATTACAGTAGCAATTACATTTACATGCAGACTGAATCAAAGGCGACTTCTCACCAAATTTGACGTCAAAAATTAGTCACCAAACTGTTGCCAGCTTGGTAATATCTCACTAATATTAGCAAGAAAGCCATTAACTTCAATGTGAAATAGACTTGCCCCTGTAAGCATATTTTTCTGACCCAGCTTCATCTCTTTAGACCTTTCCTGTTATATTATACAAAAGATACATTTTCACATATAATTTCACTAAAATTATTTACATATTATACAAAATTCATAACAAAACACACAAGATAACATTAATTGGTTATTCAATATCAAGATAATTCTTACGTTTGTATTTTGCTGTAGGTCACTAATCCTAATTTACTTAAAACATACTCAAACATTACAGAAATTTGTAAAATTTTATTAACATACAAATATACAATCTTGAAAGGAATTAAAACAGCTATTATAAGAAAAATATTTTTGAAAGCAAAAAGAGAACAAAACATGTTTATCTACATTTACCTTTTCTATCTTAGCAAGATTAATGTATCCTATCTCTTCATACTTGATACATGGCAATACCTGAAATGAAAAGAAAGTTTCATTAAGTTCTTATATAAATTATTTTTAGGAAAACCATATGGAAATTACAACATTCTAATGAGATTTGCTTAAGATTAGAATAAGTTCTAATGTCAAATGGCTGAGTTATCAGGAAAAGAGGGATTACATATTCTGAAAATAAAGAAATAGTTAACTCCCAAATAATATCATTAACATTATATTAAAAAAAAATGTAACTTCATGTGCAGTGTCAAACATGTCAACAGTTTGCAATATGCCTATTGCCAGCAGTCAATGTCTGAGAGATCACAGACTGATGACTGCACAACACTTCTGATTTTGTCTTTTGCTATGGACAAAATTGCAACAGAAAATTAAATGTGCAAGCTAATTCCCACAGAAATGCATTCCAGACCAAGCAAGAAGGTGCTGTTAGTTCTCAACAGAGAGAATTCTATCTCATATATGAAGCAAATAACTGTAATCATCTAAGCACTAAATGAAATGGCATCACAGTTTATCATATTATTGATATTAAGATAATTGTTTTTATCATATATCTTCTTGCATATTACATTTATTAAATATGTGAGTGTTCAAATACTGCCATTTATTGTGATCTAGAACATGCAACCCAACTTAGGTCATCCCAGTTAGTATACATGAATGTGATCAGCATTCTAGACCTTCTCCTGATGTATGAGACGACTTTCTGTATACCATAGCACTGACAGTATGCCTCATAACCCAAAACAAACAAATCAAAGGACTGGAATCTAAAAAATGGCCACTAACTCACTAGACTGCTTCTGAAATGTGACAACCTAGCAGACAGATATCAAGCTATAGCGAACCTGGCTTATAATGAACAAACCTTTTGGTCCCATTCAGATTTAGTTTCATTAGTTATAAGCAGTAGATATTTTTATTTAAACAGAAAAATAAAATATTTCTTCAGTTTTTTTTATTTTAATTACTATTTTCACTTCCTTGTATGAAGTAAAAAGGAGGTATTGTATTTGCGAAACACTTCGAGTACCATATTTCAATGAAAATATCTATTTTGACAGCTATCAGATGCAACTTAACAATGTTTTTGAGTAACATTCATACGTAAGAACATAATAAAGGACTCTTTTCCCCCAAAATAAATTATAACTTATTTAAAATGGATTCTGAAGAGATTTTTTCATGGCATCTGTGTGTACGTACGAATATACCTACATATTTATGTATGTATCTTGCATAACTCAAAAATGAGTAGCCTCAGAAATGTTAAAATTTTGTATATCCCTTTCGTGGGCAATGGCTACAAAGTCAAGCAACCTAAATATAATTTTTTCTCTAAGTGTGCAGTGTCTAGCTTTGTTAGCCACCTGCATTAATTGAAGCTGAAATGCACAAAAATCATTACAGATGGCAACACTTCACATTTTTTATTGAATTATGGTCTCTGATGGAATGCTGAAGCTGTGCATGCAGTGGATAAGTACTGTAAATCGAAATTTTATTATTTTAAAAATTATTTCTAATTTATAAAGAACATTTTGACAGTTTTAATGTGTAGGAGGGAGAAATATAAACAAACTTTGTTTATAACATCTGGTGAGGTTTCGGGCTTCTTTTCGGGCTTTTATTTCACTCTCAGTATAGTTTATCTCTTTGACAGATGTTAAAAGTTTTTTTTTTAGAGAGACGAAATTTAGAATACTTTCTCTATGTGGATAATTTTATTTTACTGTTTTTAATTAGTTTCGGCTTTTATAAGATTATAGTACATTTCTTTTACTGTTTTGATCTCAACATAATTTTTTAGTTTAGTACAATGTCTAGAAAGAGCCTATCTGTACAAGAGGCTCTTGCAATTTTTGAAGATTTGCCATCAGATGATTGTAGTGATACTGATGAAGACTATGTTGCAGACTTCACTCAAGAGGAAAATATTATTCCTAGTTCTGATGATGAAGAAACTGAGGAGTTACAGCTTCCTTCTACTTCTAAGCTGCAAGTGAAATGGAATAAACATTTTGTTGCAAAATCTCTGCCACAATTCACGGAAGATAGTGGTCTGTCTTCTGAAGTTTTAGAAATGCAAAATCCATCTCCTCTTGGAGTATTTTCGCTGTATATTACAGCAAAATTGTTGGAAGATATTGTTTTTCAAAGTAACCTGTATGCAACTCAAGGCGGGAAAAAATTCAGCCCTTTAGAGTTTGATGAATTACTGAGATTTTTGGCTATCAATCTGCTCATGGGAATCAAACGTTTGCCAAGCTACAGAGACTACTGGTCAATGGATCCCGATTTGCATGATAAGTACATGGCACAACAGATGTCTGTAAAACGTTTTGCATGGATTCTCTCACATTTGCATATCAATGATAATTCTTTACAACCTAAAAAGGGAAGTGACAATTATGACAAATTATATAAAATAAGACCATTTTTTAGCCATCTATCGGAAAAATTCCTTTCTTTATTTTATCCAAATCAAAATCAAACTATTGACGAATCAATGGTGAAATTTAAAGGACGCTCTTTTTTCAAACAATATATGCCCAAAAAAAACCCATAAAAAGAGATTACAAAATATGGAGGTGATGTGATGAGAGTGCATATGCTTGCCAGTTTGAAATTTATACTGGAAAAATTGGTGATACTACCGAAAAAAACTTAAGTGATAGAGTTGTTCACACTCTAAGCCTACCAATTTTTGGTAAAAATCATAGATTGTTTATGGACAATTATTTTACCAGTTACAGTCTTTTTAGATTTTTAGAGACTCAAAAGATATTTGCATGTGGAACTGTAAATATGAATAGGATAAATTTGCCGAAAAACTTAAAATCCGAGAAATTGATGAAAAGAGGAGAATTTGATTGGGCATCAAGTGAAAATAACATAACATGCCTGAGATGGAAGGATAAACGCAGTGTGTGCATATTGTCATGTTAGAAAATGCAACAAATGTCATCAATGTAGAGAGAAAATAAAGGAATGGTGAAATAATAAACTTAGCATGCCCTCAAGCAATAATAGATTATAACAAAAATATGGGCTTTGTAGACAAATTTGATCACTTGAAATGCCTGTACGAAATTGACAGAAAAAGCTACAAATGGTGGCACAGAATATTTTTTCACTTTATAGATATTTCAGTTGTAAATGCATTCATAATTTACAACATGCATCCGGATAAATGCAGTGAATTTAAAACCATGAAAGATTTCCGAAGAGAAGTGATCTGAGGACTACTACTGATGAGTGAAAAAAAAACTCCTAATAAACGGAGCCTAAGTTCAAAATCGGTTCCCGTAAAAAAGCACAAACCATACATTCCAACAGATGAGTGCACAGAAGATGCAAAACATATTCCTGTAAAAACAGAAGGTGGCTTATACAGATGTGCTCTTTGTAGTACAAAAAAAGAAGTTCATCGTTCTCGATGGCTCTGCAAGTCCTGCAATGTCCCACTATGTCTCCAATCAAGTGGTCCTACTTGTTTCGAAAAATTTCATACTAGATAGATACATGCATCAAATCTTTCAATAAGTACAACAACGATATTATGAAATTACTTTATAATTATTACTTTGCTATTATTACTTTATTCCTCAAACATTTTGTAATTAATTATCATTAAAATTGTTATTTCCATAAGTATTAATTTCTCATAAAAATGCATCATAATAAGGTGAATTAATTTTAGCCTAACAGGTAAAGCTAAATTTCTTATGTGTGCAGTGGCTATAACCTCTAGCCGTCCCCTAGACAAAAGACTCCCAATCCGAAAAATTGTATAAGGCCAAAAAATGTTTAAGAGGGTTGAGAACATTATGTTTATAATGTACTTTATCATAGAAAAGTGTAATTTAGCTATGCGCCCGTGAAAGGGATATAGGGCTACTGTAATATGTAGATGTGTACGTCGCATTTTGGTTGCAATCGGCTGCGCCAAAAGTATATAAATATATGTGTATATATATATATATCCACTCAGTTACTCGGCTCCGCGAGCTGTTTCTTTATTCTTATAAGTTTGTAAATTGCGCATTTTTTGCTTTAAAAATGATTGAATTATGTTGTTCTTGGCTTTTGGTTAAGATTTTTATGCCTTTAGTTAACCTACATGCAATAATTGTGGAATTATCAACAATTTAGAAGTTTTTAATTGCGGCTAAGCCTACTTTTTGGTTATGATAGTAGCCATATTTGTTTACATTTGAAGCTTAGCACAATAGTGGATAGAAGTTTCAACAACAAAGTAACGTCTTCTATTATTGTGAATTAAATCATGCTTGATTTATTCTGGAATTATCATTTCAGTTATTAGTTGGTTTGTGTCCAAATTGTAATTTTAATTGTAAAAATTGTTTTAACTGTACTTGGTGCTGCACTCCTTAGGAAAGCGGCACTGTTGTCTGTAAAAAACTGTTCCCTTTTTTATTTGTTTAAATTCTCTTATACATCATTTTAGATTTATTATAGTATTCGAATAGAACTTGTGGTAATTTTTCAGGATGCTATAATTTTTTCTCACTCTGAGTTATAAAATGGATAAGATGCAATGCTGTTAAGTGTATCGCCGAAGTGTGGCCATGGCAAATAAATATAGTGAACTTTAAAGAGTGCATTCATTCTATTCTGGTTTATGTGCTATCAACGAAGTAGATTTAATTCAAAATTCGTTAACTGTTAAATCAAAATGCTTAACTGAAATGCACAAAAATTCTGTATAATTTTTCCGCACAAGGAAGTCATGTGGTGTACACATCAGGTTTTTAAAATTTACTTAAAAAGAAGAGCTTTGTTTTCAGTTAACACGCAAAAATCAAATCCTCGCAAAATAAAATCTAAAGACACAGTTATATCTTGAAAACTAATGAATGAAGAACAGAAAGTATCTAGAAGCGGCATTTATCACCCTAGATTTCTAAACAAGCATCACTGCATAAAACAGATGAACTTTATTTTATCTTCCAAAAATCCTTATGCACAATTGATTCTGAGTGCTGCACTCTGGCAAAGCATGAGAAGCTTTGCCAAATAGATATGACTAAAAATATGACCTAAAAATATGATTACTCTTTCAAAATTTGCAATAGCCACGAAGAAAGAATACACACATTTTTATCTTCCAAACTGAACAAAGCATTTTTCTCATTTTTATCACACATTGTTCCTGGGCAGTCCAAAATGAATACATTTTTGTAAACGAAAGACCAATTAATTCAAAAATTATATTCTGTTCTTTTGGAAATGCTAAAAGAAATGCTCACAAAGTTTATTCTGTTCAAGGTATTGAAGGGAAAAACTCATACTGAAATGTTCAGTAATAATCATCTCTCTCAATCAGAAAACTAATTCTGAACTTATTACTGACTACACTATGACAACGAAACTTGTTAGTAAGCTGCATGAAAGTATGAAGATTTCGCCTCCTCTTATGAAAAAAATATTTTCCTTCAATTAGTGACGGACGTGATTCACAAATTTACTTTCAAGAATGCAGTTCTTATTAATGCTACAGTATTTTCTTTTAAATACTGGGCTTCATTGAAACAAGGAGTACAGAAACTCAAAGCAGTATTTTGTGAATTTCAGGTTCTTCAGGTGAAGATCTTTCCCACAAAATTTTGCAAGTTTAAAGAAAATTACAAAATGAAATGAAATTAGTCAAAACACAAAAAATTTAGAATGTGTGATTAATATTAACACATTTTACATGTGAATCACATTAAGCAAATTTACATCAGTCTGAGATTCTCTTGAAATTATGCCACAGTAAAGCACAAAAAACTCCTAACTTTTCATAATGCAAGGTTGGTAGCTATAGCGTATTGAATACACATTGATTTTAGGCAAAATGAAAATAAGGATAAAAAGTATATATGAATTATTTTTTTACAACTTCCAAACATCTGTGAAATGCTACCCTGCTTCAAATCTAGATTTTCTAGTTTCTTCCCACAAATTACATAAAGCCACTGCATCCTCATTAGCTGCTCACTTTTGTTACTTAACTTTTTAAATAACTTCAGGATGTTCTAGTTTAAATCACATAGAGCCATTACTTTGCAATCAATTACAGAATTTTGTCATTCAAAATTCCTTTTTCCATTATTAGTGCAGTGAAATAATGAGTTTATTTGAAATGTGTCGTTCTAAATTAAAGAAGTACTATATTATTTATGGGCATAATAAAATTAAAAAATTCCAGCTACTATAATTTAGCTTGAGTTCATGGCCCTAGGTTTACCTTCTGAAGTGGCTGGTATGTAGGCATATGCTAATAAGACTTTTCTGACTCTGATAAAATTTATATTTTATTATTTACAATATTTTATTTATACTTATTTATAATATTTATTTATGTTTATTCATATTGAACCTCACAAACAAAAAAATGACCACTGTTTCTTGGTTTCCACAGTGACTTAATGTTGCCACTCCTTTTTAACTTAACCAAAAATTTGATAATGACACAATAAAACAGTGTGACTGAAGCGATGCTACACCCTCCAGTTACAGTATAACTTTAGTAATCTTTAGTTAAATATTTGTTTGGCAAGTTATAAAAGTTGATGAGTATTCAATAAGTAGAATATAGTAATTTACTTCACAGTGCTGAATAGAGAAACTATCAGGTATTGCAAAAGCCATCCTCATATCCCTAAATGAAGCATATTTCTAACACTGAATCATGTAACATCACTTATTTTAAATCAATTTTCCTCTTTTCTTCCCAATCAACTAATAATGGGAAATATTGCTCACAAATGACACTTCTTCCCTTCACATACATTATTTGTTACACAATTAGAGAAATTACCTAAAATTTGGTTATAATATCTTTTCATAAAATAGATATCCTTGGTAAGTGAAAAATTTGCTTGCTATTATGATATAACCGTTAAAGGCTCTACAACACCACAGAAAGACTTTGGAAATACAGCTAAATACCTTAAAAAGTTAACCATCCAAAATTAGACAGTACACTGCTGGCCACCCAAATTGCAACACCAAAAAAGACAAGAGATATCACAACAAAATTGATTTAGTAGGTAACATGTTGACCAAGTATCAAATGATTAAATTTATATTGTGAAGTGTGGTCCCTTCCAGAATAGAGTAGCTGCCATTGTTGGAGATCAACGCTGCCACACGCCTCGGCATTGATTCAAAGAGACTTTGGATGTGTTCTTCGGGTACAGCAGACCAAGCAGCTTCCACACATTGCCAAAGTTGATCTGGTGTGGCAGCTTGCGATATAATCTCAGTCAATCATTCAGCAACCATGCACCACCTTTTCTATCAGGGAAAGATCCGGAGAGCAAGCCGGCCAGAGAAGCAATTCAATCTGGCGATTGACGAAGAACCCTTGGACAATGCGTGCCACGTGTGGTTGGGTTGAAATACGGCTGCAGACAAGCCCTGAAAGTAAGGAAGGACAACTGGCTCCAACACCTCAGAGATGTAGTGCTGGCTGTTTAAAGTACCGGCAATGTGTACTAGAGGAGCGACAGAGTGATATCCAATACCGCCCCATACCATAATACTCGATGCAGGACCAGTGTGGCGGTACATAACGCAGCTGTTCAGCATCCTCTCTCCACGGTGCCTCCAGACTCGAATCCGACCATCAAGGTGTTGCAGACGGAAGCGTGACTCGTCAGTAAAGACAATTTCATACCATTCTGCCGTCCACATCCTTCTTTCATCGCATCATTGGCGGCGGAGACATCTGTGGTTGTGCGTCAAGGGTAGACGAAGCAATGGACGTCTTGCGAACAGACCACTCAGCTGTAAACGGCGTCGAATGGTACGCGCAGACACTGGATGATGCGTTACAGACTGAATGTGCTGTGCTATGGCTCGTGATGTGATTGAGCGATACGTCAACTATATAATGCCATACACACAATATTCCTGTCATCACGTGAAGTGGTGCACTGAGGTGGATGCGATCGAACACGTCGGTCCCTCGTACTCTCCTGCATCCAATGGTCACATATCCGCATTACAGTTGTTTGGTTTTGTCCAACACGACTAACCACTTCCCTGAAAGATAATCCACACTCTCGGTAGACCACTATCCTTCTTTTGTCGAACTCGGATACTTGATCATAAAATTATCGCTGTTTACTACTAAGCATAACTGAATTTTTTTTTTTTTTAAACCACAAGAAAAACACAATTGCCGAAAACTCCAAGCCTCAAATAGCA
Source organism: Stegodyphus mimosarum (assembly GCA_000611955.2). Taxonomy (NCBI): domain Eukaryota; kingdom Metazoa; phylum Arthropoda; class Arachnida; order Araneae; family Eresidae; genus Stegodyphus; species Stegodyphus mimosarum. The sequence continues at coordinate 113,652 of KK118439.1, forward strand.
CTTTGAAGTGGTGCCAAAGGCGTGCATGATGTGCGTCTGCACTGAAATTCTAATCATTTGCATATCTCTGCTAATATGCATGCTGTAAATTTCATGTTATTTGCATGCTTCCTTCAGGGTGTTGCATTTACAGTGGCTAGCAGTGTATTAAAAAACATTAAAATATATAATACATAATCAAAATTAAAATTTGAGAATTTTATACTAGTTGCATAGCATATGATGTTTAGAAAACTTAATTGCAACACAGCAGTGAAATGCTTATAAATTTAGATATAAAGTAGGATTTCAATAATCTGTGACTGCTTAATGTCTAAATGTCTATAATTTGTACTGAATTTTGCATGTAAACAAATAAAATTTTGATTTTAGAAAATTCAGCCATAGTAAACTTAAAGCAATTTTATCTTACATACATATGAAAGTCCAATTTATTTTTAAAAAAAAACTGTATTTATAATTGTATTTGATTGAAAAAGAGACTATTAGACTGTATTTGATTGAAAAAGTGAACATATTTTATTGCTACAATTATTATTTAGCATCTTCTACACCTGTGTTCTTTTTAAAATTAGTGTGATTTCATGGATCCAGCTAGTAATTAATAACAACAAAGAGATGAAAAGTTGCTTTTAATCCTTTTAAAATACTTAGTTATTCATCAATCATGGATGGATTTAAATTTGAAAAAAATAAATAAACATCTTACACTGTGTGTGCCTGAAAGGCAACATACTCAAAGATAAAAATACTTTATTTCAAGCAGTAACAAATGTTGCTTTCAAATTACTCATTTTGTTAAATACATTTGAAAGACAAATATTTTATGCTTTCATGAAGAGTAACACATTTCTTTTAAATCACTGAATTTTCTGATTAAATTTGAAATCTAAATATCTTATGCTTTATTGAGTGGCAACACACTTTTTTTAAGTCACTGAGTTATTTGATTAAATTTGAAACAAAAATATTTTACACTTTATCGAGTGGCAACTTTTAAAATTCCTGAGTTTCTTAATCAAAAAATGTATTATATTCACATAGATTACTATGTGCATTGCACATTTTGTAGCTCAGTGCCACCATTTTCTCATACTGCAAGGAATACATATACAGACATACACACAAACTCCATTATTTTGTACTAGAGATAAGGATCGTGAATCTCAGCAAATTGTTTGCTTTAAGCAAATCCCTACATTTTAGGTACATAGTCACTGCACCCATGACTGAATTTGCCTTTTAGTATTATTTTTGAATTTATGTATATTTCAATCTGTTTTTATTTATTCTGGCTTATTCTGCTATCTAATAATTTTTAATTTATTATCTGAAAAACTAAATTCACACAGTATCAGATCCCATGCCTTTTGTTTTTCTACTGCATGAGGTGAATACACTGACACTGTTCACCATGCTGAACACTCTGGCTTGGCTTGAAGTATACTACTGATCTTTAAAAATTAGTTCTAACAGAAAAACTAGTTGGTAACAGAACCATCTTGCCAACAAACAAAACTTTCTTTGCAAAAAGTAATTTTTCTCGCCAGCAAATATCGAGTGCATGCCAACAGATAAAACTAATATTTGCCTCAGTGGTGATCTATGTGTGACTGACCCTTCAGCTATCTTCAGTGATACCTACTGAGAATCAACTGCAACACAAAAATGTTGACCAAATCCTACACAACAGCCACACATATCAATGAATTAGGACCTCATCCATGACCACTGAATTAGGACCTCATCGACTACCATACTGTACATGTATGTATTTCAGCTAATTAATGCTATGCATTTTGGGAAATGTATAACCCATGCAAATGCACTTACCAGTCCATGTCACAATATTTTAAAGGCATGAAAACCAATCTCAACAGCAACTTTGCATAAAATATTTAGAATTCTACACACTCTGGACTTGAAATACCCTGTTTACCTCATCACTGAAGAAGTTATCTACCAACAGAAAAATCTTATAATTAAGTTCCAGTAGCAGCGACAAATAAATATCAGATATCAAAAATATCATCCTATTACAAAACAAAGGCATCATAGATACTTTTGTTTATTCACATCCTTATGAAAAGTAATAAATTCTCTACAAATTTTGTGAGTTGGTGAGGAACTTTTGCTTGGCTAGCTTTAAAACTCATACTCATGTTCTGTGCTTAAATAAATAATTCAAAGATACATTTTATAAAAAATATAAATTTTATGAGAGGGTAAAAAAACACGAATGTAGTCAATATTTGCATTTTCATCTGGTGGATACTATTTAGCAAAATGACCATAAAGCTTATAAACCCATGAGTACTCAGATATGTAAGTCAGAGTTATGCTAAAAACTGGCAATTCCACTGAAAGCTGAAACTGGAGGTGCAAATAATCAAAAAGTACCAATCATGAAATAAAAATAGCATCCATCACAACTTTGAATTCTTTTCCCAGCCCTTTTACAAATACAAATTTTCCCACACTCATGAAATGAATAAATAATTTAAATTATAATCTTTACCAAAGGCGAGCATGTCTTCATCTGGGGTGCACATAAGTCTTTCTTTTGATTGTTTAACTCAGCTGACTGCATACTTATTCTTTCAGAAGAACTCTGTTGATTGGCATTAGATCGATTTTTCTCATTTTTCTCTTCATAATCACGAGACTTTATTTCTTTTGTAAATACTTCTTTCATGTTAGGAACACTTTTTTCACATTCTGAACTGCTGCCGTCAGATACATAGCTGCTATCATTTGTATCAACACTTTTTACACGACCAGCTTTTTCAATTTCTTTACTAGGAACAGGCCTAAAATTAAAATAAGCACATGTACAATAAAGAGTATTGTTATCATTTACAATAATGTTCATATATTTGTGAATGCTTAACTTTTAAACTTTTATCCATTATTTTCCTCCAAAATATCAAACTGTAAGAATAAACCAGAATTTATTAAGTATTCAATTATCTACGTTTAAACTACAAAAACTATATTTAAAGTGCTATATTCAGCACATATTTTAATCCCTTTTTTAACAGTACATGATGGAGCCAAACAAAGGAAAAAATACATCAAACACAAAAATACACACACAAAAATACATCTTTTCCGTTATAAAAATTTACTTCTCAGCATTCAAACTGTGCAGGTTCTTTGATTTCATTTTCACATAACTGAATTATAATTTAATACCATTCTAATAATATTTTCATATATTATGTTCAAAATCTCTAACACTTAATAAAATATTTTTTCTATAAACTACACATTATTTTATTTCACCACTGTGGTTTAAAAACCATACTTGCCAACCTACAAGACTTATAAATCAGGAGTTCTTTTTTTATGAAATCAGGAGATTTTTCTCAACGACAAAAGAATTTTTTAACTAATAAAAATAAATTTTTTCAAATAATGAATTAACTTTAAATAGTTACTAATTCTCAAATGCAAACAGTACAAAAATACTTACGTGTAATAAAACATTTTTATTACTTACATATTTAAAAAAAAAAAAAAAAATTGATCAGTTTTCATACAAATGCTATGAACAGTGGCAGATTTTGGTTTCATTAAGGAAAAAACTTCATAATTTTATTCATAGCAACTGCCATGTCGGCCTGCTTCTGCTAAAAAAAAATTTCTGTGTCATTATTAATATTAGATCTAAATTTAGTCCTTTACAACCTTTAGTCCAACAGTGAAAATCCTCTCGCACTCTGCATTACTATGAGATGGCCAACATTATTCTAGACAGTTTACTATACTTTAACATTCCATTTAGCCCCTTTCAGTTTTCCAATTAAACTCCATTAGGTATCAATCTTAGTTGGTTTTATAACTTTGTCCAAGTATTTTAATTGTAAACTGGAAAATTGTGACTGCAGTTTATCAGTTGCAATACCAATATTATTGTATTTCATGACTAAATGAAGTAATACTGGAAATCTATTCAAAAAATATCATACCTAAGAAAAAGATGCATTTGCTACAGCAAAAACATCTGCAACTTTAGCATGCAAAATCACTTCAGTGTTGACTGGAAATTTAAGTAGTATTTAATCACAAACTCAGCAGAAGTAGCTTCTAATGTGGAAATAAAACTTTTTGTCTGCCTTGGAAAGTTCTTCCATTACTTTGTTAGTTGCAGCTCATATTACCAAATCATCATTTTTTTCTATTTCACCATAAATCATATCATATATAGAATTAGAAGACAAAACAAAGACTGGTTTTACAAAAGTTGATAAAAATATCTTTAAACATAACATAAAGCATCGATTGCAAAACATGAATTAATGGAATTCTGCTTTGTAGAACTGTGTTAAGAACAACGAATGATGACAAAATGAATTGTATAAAAAAGCTTTGTTAAGGTTTGAAGATAAAAACATAAATATTTGTTCTTCACAAGATAAACTTATACTAATTGAAAAATGTTCCTCTTGATGAGCAAAAAAAAATTTTTTTCCCCTTTTTGAAAGACATACGTATCAGCATTACGTTCATATTTCATAGTATTATTTCTTTGAGGACTGCCAATTAAATTGGTCACTGATGTAGAAATTTATTTTTCTCCAAATCCATTTTTAACATTGAAATAGTAACTTACATCTCCATTTATTTCAGGTATTTATAACTTTCAACAGAGCTTTTCATCTTAACTTTAGAAGCATTTAATTCTTCTTTAAAAAATACAAAAAGTGGGTTCCATTAGTCAAGGATTCTACGTAAATATTTCTTTTAAGATAGCCAGCATATACATACATATTTCAAAATTTTCCTTACTTTACTTATTACGCAGCTGTTGGAATTGCTTCCATTTTTTCTCCCTTTTAGAACTCCTTTCAGGATAATAATAAATATCAACAATGTGTTCCTCCACACTTACTGATAAAGAAGCTGCCTCTTTTTCAACTGCTAACTTTAAGAGGTGACAAATACACCTCATAATTTGCAAATCTGAATTTTCCTTTTTTAAGATGTCTGCAACACCAGTCTTCAGGCCTACCATTATTGCTGCATTAGCGACACCAAGTGTTAAGCAATTTTTCAGAGGAGCTGCATGTCCTTTTTAAAGTTTTAATAATTAGCTGTGATAAATTTAAAGCCTCTCGAATGTCTTAAAGGGGGGCAGAAAGTAAACTACACTCAATTTCTGAAGACACTGGATTAGGGAAAAAGCAACTAGATACAGTTTTGAATCAGTATTGTTGCTTCCATCCGTAAGAAGCAGAATGGAACTGTTTTAATGCAATCAATAAATGAAGCCATTTCAGTCCTTGCAATTGAATATTTCTCAGCAATTTCACTATCGGAAAACATTTTTCTATATAAAGCTGCAACATGATCCAATACATTCAGCAGTAGGTTCTGCTCCAGTAAAAAGGCAAGAGAACAAGCATTCTGATTAATTACTTTCTGGTTCTTTGTTTCCACAGAAAAATTATTTTTTTTTTCATTTTTTTCAATAGAACTCATGCTGTCTTTGTGTTTTTGTGTATGCACATGTTTCAGAACATTGGTCCTACCACTGTGTGAAATCAAAAAATTGCAATGACTCACTGTACACATCGCAAATGTATTACATTTCCTTGCAGAAATAATAGAAAAAAAGTCATCTGTGTATGATTTTTGAAAAGCGTCTGAGTAGTTTATCTTTTTCACAGATTTAACTAAAACAGTTTAAGATTGTAATTTTTTAAACTATTTCTCAAAAGCATGTGCATTTCCATTGCTCAGCAACAAGATGAATGAAATAATAACCTCGATCATGACTTGTTCATTCATAAAGCAAAAGCACACCATAATTTCTCAATGGTGAAAAATTTTTGTTTCTTTGCTTTTATATATATAACCTAGAGATAAACCAAGTGCTTTCAGATGCTCCAAATAACTTTTTTTTTTTTCCTGTGCAAATAACGAAGTATTAAGCCAAGTTACATAAAAGTCGTAAAAATTTTAAGAATAAGAGAAAGTTAGAAGAAATATTTCATAAATTGGGTTGGTGGGAGAACGGTCAGAAATTGGAAGTCTACCCCCTAAATCGGGAGAATTGGCAACTCTTAAAAACTATAGCATGCTAAACAAATACTTTTCTACATAAAGTTTTGGAGAAAATTTTAGTTTGCTCACTAAGAAGTTATTTTAAAATGACAGTTTGAATCAGAATATAAAACACATTAAATTAAAATGCAGTTAAATCAAGAAATTGGAAGATAATTTCATCTCGTATATTTAACGAACTCATAATTTCTCGGATACAAATGGTTTCAAGAAATCAAAAACACAAATTCAGGTTTACACAAATAAATTCAACAAAAACTAAAATCCATAACCATGCCTAAAAATGCTCATCAATAATGAGTTTAATGTTTTTATATTTTTCTCTTCTAAATCAATCAATATTCGAAAATACTTTGTTTTCCCGAGTTTCTTATTTAAACTGATACATTAAAAGTTTGAATCTCAAAACAATCCTTTAAACCAAAAAATTTAATTTTAAATATGTAACTGAGTCATATTTAAATGAATGACCTGAAAATACAAAATTTTTATGAAAGCTGTTCTTTCCCAAGAAATACACTAAATGCTCATTACTAGTGCCAAAAATCATCAACTGATTACAGTATTTAAAATATATATATATATATATAAATTTAGTGTAGCTTTTGAAAGAAAAATAACAATTTTGGAGGCAATCAGATTTATATCCCTAAATATGAGGGACCAGTAATCGAGTGAATATAATGAGCATCAACAGTATTTAAAAATATACTTAAGAAAATTATAATTCTGATTATTAAGGATTTAAATTTAAAAATAAAATCCAAATTATACATGTAACTATACTGACAAAGTATCTCAATATTAAAGAATTTCAAATATTTTATAATGAAATTACTTACAAACAATGACAGATCAACTTGTGCCGTTCCCAATCTTGCTCTTGGCAAACTGGTGAGCAGTATGGTTTTTTGCACACAGCACATGATAGTTCCCCTACAAAATAAACATAAAATTCGTAAACTCAGAAAACAAAGTAATAAAAATACTGTACACAATACAAGTTCGCATGCAGTATATCTAAACTGCAATGTCAAAACTTAAAGCAGCTGTTTTAAAACAATTTTAAACATTATAACTAATTAAAAGAAACTGATAAGAAAATCAATAGAAATCTATCCTGCCACTTAGAAAAACAGCCAATCTTAGAAAATCTATTTCATATGTGAAGGTGAAGATTTTTTCGCATGCATATATATGAACAAATAAGAACTTTGCCTTCCATATTCTTAACCAAATTTAAATTAGAATATCTAATATTTATGTAGCAATCAGCTATTTACTTTTTTTGGAAAATGAAAACCTTGATAGATTCCTTGGCAAAAGTTATAGCTTACAAGGGTCTTCCAATTGCACATGCAATAGTAAATTAATACATTTTTTGCACTAAAATACCAGTGAAAAATGTATATTTTCTTAAAACTTTTCTTTACTGAAACTAATAGTCTTAGAAAATATAAGTTATTTATTATCAGCAAATTTATAAAATAATGTAAAAATGGATTTATTTAAGCACAATATGTAAATATGATAGGGCTTGAAAATCAACATATGCACTTTAGCAGTCTTTATTTATATACAGCAGTCTTTTCTAATTAAGAAAAAGTTCTTATATAATTAATTAGAAAATTAGCATACTCAAATATAAATTAAAATACTCAAAAGTGTACAACATTATGATGTATAATTTTGGTATTCTATTGGGGAATTGCAAGGAAGCATAAGATAAAGCACAATTTTGTATTTTAAATTGTTAATTTGCTATACAGTTGACACTGCCCAAGATCCATAAAGTGAAAAGGTTTGCACATTCAAGAAATTGAGACAGAGCTCATGTGCCAAGTCTTAAGTAAAGTCTGACGTCACAGGGAGATCAGAGTCCAGGGAACACAACAGGTCACTGCTTTGGAATGCTGAACTCATATGAGGTCCTCTGTTTCCTGTCAGTGAAAATCTTTTCTTCAAGGTTACTAAATTTTCAACAGTTTTGCTTTTATTTTAATGCCACATAATATTCATATTATGGAATACTTATAATGCAGAAAAACAGATTTGAAATTCTTTCTTTTATTTAATTTTACCAGATGCCTGGAATGTGATGCGTCGTTGCACTTTGCAACAACAGTTTAGAAAAAATAAAAAATTTATCCGAGTGCATAGTTTATCACAAATTTCCAAGTGATCCTACATTAAGAAGGAAATGGATCAATCTTTCTCATTGAGAAAGTATTTGGAACGCAAACTCTTCTGGGATATGTTCTGTTCATTTTACTGGAGACTCGTACAAGAGAGACTTACAAGCAGAGTTACTGGGCTTGCCACATAAAAAGGCATGTAATTTGTGTTTCTGTTTAGTTATTTCATGCATAACTTACTTATTCTTCTGTAAATTGCATTTGGAAGTGTATTTACTTATCCTTAATTTAGATTCAGCTTTTACCTTTATTATTTGGTTAGAGACTGAAATTTCGTTCTTTCAAATTTTTAACTTCATTTGAATCAAAAAGTATTATTTTCAATTATTGTTTTTAGACACTCTAAGAAGTTGTAAATTAAAATATTGAAATAATTGAAAATCATTTAGCCAATAAAGAAGTGAATTGTATGGGTTATTTTTATAATGTAACAGAATCTATTACGGATTTTTCCTCCACTGAAAGTTTTAATAAAGTTTTTATGGCAGGCACTACAGAATTTCCCAGTTTTAATTCACAAAGCATAGTAACATTAACTGACTGGGTACTATAACAGATTTGATGCCAGAAATATTTGATGCTTAATGCTGTTTGAAAGAAATAAAAACTACAAACACATGACCCATGTGTTATGTCACAATGTAAAAAAAAAAACATCAATAACCATGTATATCTCAGCAGAATTACTACATTTTAGGAAAGACTGTCCACATTTCATGGAAGACTAATCATAGCCTAGCCCTTCCAATATTATTCTCATTTTAAGAGTTTTTATGTGTATGGATTTACTGATTATCTAACCTCACTTCAATTCATTTTCTAGTGTAGATGATCCTTTTTATACATATGTTGCTTTTATAATTGATATTATTTTTAGTTCTCAACATTCATTTAGCATTGATATTAGATGTGAACATATTGATTTCTATGTTCTAATACTCTGAATTTAAACTGATAGATTTCTGAACAGGTAATTTATCTTTCTTAGATAGATAGAAAAAATAACTTTTTCTTGATTATATCACAGTAAGAAATGAAAACTATTTCAGTTTTCCAGAACTTCCAAAGTACAAATTTAGTAATACTAACTTCGTTAAAAAAAAATTAAGGATACTCACCAACTTTATTACAATACAAACACAAAAGAAATGGATTTTGAATTAATGCTGGTCGACGAGAAATACAATCAACAGGCTTATTTGAATTAAAATCATTTTGCATTTTCCCTTCAACTGATTGTCTGCTTTCTTGATGGCACCTCACAACTGAAGGTATAGAAGCAGTATTCTGCATTTTCTTTGTAACGGAATCTGGACTTTTCCAAGATGCAGGTAAAGGAGTAGAACTACTTTTATTCTCTGTATTGAAATCTTGTCTTTTTACAGGTGCAAGTACAGGAACACTATTATGCATTTTCTCACATCTGAAATCTGGACTTTTAATAAATACAGATGAAACATTCTCTCTACACATTTTCTCTGGACTTGAATCCAGATCTTTTAGAAAAGTGACTCTCCTGTCCCCATCAACCAAGATTTTCAATCCCTGCCAATGAAAAACAAAATATATTAATTACAAACCAACTAGTTCATGCTAAAACTTTTCATGGAAAAAAGAAAAGTCAATAGATAAAATTGATAAGGAAAAAATAACATTAATAAACTAAAAAATAACTTTTTAACACACAATTAACATATCAACTAGTGAGCAAGAAATATACTCATACAAAATCTATTTTTTCTAATTTGTAAAAGTAACACCATCTTATCAAAATTTCTTTAATTTCATCAAGGCTTTCAAACTGTATTACTAGAAAATATTGTTTTATTATTTCTCAAATTCTAGCCATTATTCCACAGGCATATCAGCAGAAAATAATAAAATTAAGATGGGAAATAATAAACGTTTTCTTTACTTCCTTGTATGAAGTAATGGCCCAGTTATTGCATGAGTGATAATCCTTTTTAACGTCAAGTATTTTATATTCTTGCCTGTGCTTGACTATTTAATAAAATTAACATTTTATTAATATTCATATTTATATTTTTTATGCTGAATGGCAATAAGTAGTTACTCATGATTATTTCACTTTGGAATTTTGATTCTATTGCTATTGTTATTCACTCATTTTCATAGTTAAAAAATAAAAGCAATAAACTTAGCTATTCATAGTGATTCTTGCTATTTCTAAATTATAATTCATTTTGAATACTGGTAATCTAACTACATTTTGGTGATCCTGTTTTACTTTTGAAATGACAACAAATGAGTCTTCTGAAACAGATGCAAAAGAATTGATGCAGTCACTGGAGCTTCACAAGGTGAGCATAAAAATATCTCCTTCCTGGACTGATAAGCCAGAAATATGGTTTTTTCAAGTTGAAGAACAGTTCAAAATCAGTAATATTGTTTTAGAAGAAATGATATTTAATTATTTAGTTTTACAACTTGAACCGAAGTTTATAAAAAATATTTGATATATTGTAACAAATAAAATGTGCCACAAAATAATTGGATGGTAAAACTATATTATTATATTCATTTATGGAAAGTGAAAATGCATGCACTAAATGCTTTATTACTGGTACTGAGCTGGGCAACACGAAACCAAGCCAAATTTTGCAGAAACTAAGACTACGGATGTGTCTGCAAATTTAATCAAAGCAATAATGGCTTGAGAAGTTACCTGACTCAAAATATATTATTAGTTAGTGATGAAGATGTAACCAAGTTAGCATCTATCTATGGCAGATAAAATTAGAGATATGAATCAGAAACCAGAAGTATTTAGTGTTTATACATCTTCAGTTTCCATAAATGATTTATTGCAAAAAATTGTCTCTCTTGAACAAAAATAATCGATCAAATAACCATTCAGTCAAGAAAACAGATTTGGATTCATGTAATTCCTGTTTAGGATCTTGAAGATGATCATGTAAATGATATCATCCAAATGGTAAATTTTGTCATCACTTTTGATATGGAGCTAAATGCATTCCAGAGAAATGTCAGCCGCAAAATTGTATAATTTCACAAAACCTGTTTCTTCCCATAGTTTCTGTGCAAAAATTCAGGCAGTAGATTTTAGACTACAAGGAATGAAGATCTTTTCCTTTTGCACCACTCACACCCCAAGCATAAAGTATTCCAATAAAGGCAAGTAACTCGTCTATAGAAAGAGATCACATGTCATTCTCACGGATGTGCCTTGGCTCTGCTTCGGTACATTTCTTTACATCGTTCAAAATTGTGCTGTCTATAAATAAAAACCAAGCACTCACAACATTATTATCACATGTTTCTTTTGGCATGATTTGTTAGTCCACCATTTTGCCGTATAATATTTTGCATTGAAAACTTTCCAGAAAAAATTTTTTTTCACATATTCCATTCTGTGCCATCAGGAACAGTGAAAGCTTCAGTATTACCTGATGCATCTTCTGAAATTTCCTTGTTCTCAATTTCATCAGAATCTGATGAACAGTCATTTACAAATTCAATATCAAATATTTCAAAATCCTTGTCTTCAATGTTTGATAGTTCACCCCTTCAGAGTATTTATATGATAGCTCAAGTAAAAGATTTTCTATTTCTTCTGACGTTAATCCTTTTTTATGAGCCATTTTTGGCAATAAATTCAAACAAACTGAGTAGTGTTAACATTTATGAAAACTATAACACAAAAAGCAATGAAATAACTGTGAAAGGAGTCATCTCAGGGAGTAAGCCAGCCGGATCAGCAGGTGCAAAGAACTGACCACTTTTTCAACTTGGTGGAAAGAGGAATATCACAATAACTGATATATCACTCTTTAAAAAAGAAACTACAAGACCATGACCTCTAAACAGCAAGGAAATGATACAACTGTGTTTTTTTCCCCATGGAGTCGGGGTGTTCTAGGGATATAGGCCCATAAATATTTTTAAAATTAAGTTAAATATTTCTGGTTTTCTCAAGTCATAAACATCACTAATTCATTAAAAGTCATGGAAAGAAAACAACTGAAATGAAAAATTAGGAAAGATATGAGTGTTTATTTAACCTGCGGAGTCGGAAGGACTCCGTCGGGCATTCTAGTGTTAATGCTTATTTTCAAATTTCAATTGAAGAAGAAGACAAATGTAAAACAGCTATCATCACTCCTTTTGATTTGTACAAGTTTAATGTAATGAAGTTTGGTTTAAAAAATGCTCCTGCAATGTTCCAACAATTTATTCACGAGGTTTTTAGAGGATTAGAATTTGTTTTCCCCTAGTTAGAAGATATACTGAGTTTTCGAAAGATTAAACATCTTTCATTTAAGAATAAATATTTCAAAACCTGTGTTTGCTATTCAAAAAATCGAGTTTTTAGGTTACCTAATTACACCTCAGGGTTAACACCCTTTGCCAGAAAGAGTTCAAGCTATTATCAACTACAAATGACGAGAAAGAATTTATGAACTTTTAATGTAATACTTAACTTTTATCGTCATTACCTAAAAATTATTTTTCCTAGACTGACTTTCCTGGTATGGAGTTGTTTCAAAGAATTGGGAAGTTTGTGCCATCGCCATTTTAGTGGAGTACTTAGTTACTTCCGATGTGGCTTGCAGTTGGACACTCTAATGGTACAATCAACGAGCAAGTTAAGTAGTGAGTGAGAAGTGACATAAAACACTAGTATACCAAAGACATTAGTATTTGTATCCTTCACAGTGTTTTAAAATTACCCCACAAGTTTCAATCAGTGCACTAGCTCTTATCAAATGATAGAGCTAAGCTATATGAATTTGCAAATTGGGCTCTGTCGAAAATTGATAACAATCCACAATGAATTCTCAATATCTTGTGGACAGATGAGACTCACTTTTCATCAGAACACTCAAGACCCATAACTGCAGAATCTGGGCAAAGGAAAACCCACATGCTTATACTCAGGAGATCCTACATTCACCATGTTTAGTGATTTCACTGTGTCCATTATTGTGTGCCCTTTTCCCTTTGAACAGGGATGTGTAAAAGCTGATTGGAAGACCTGCTTAATTACTGAAGAACACTACCTGCAACTGATGTAGAAGAAAACAAGAGTGCACTTACTCGAACATAATGTCCTCCTCAAATCATAACTGAAAAGAAAACGTTCCTAAGAAGAATCTTCACTAAAGAGGGATTAATTAGCTGTCACTGTAGAAACGAGTGCCCCCCCTCGTTCGCTAGACTTAACATAACTTAATTTTTGGCTTGGAATCATGTCAAGTACACAGTGTACTGAAGTAGCCCATCTCTTTTGACATCCATTAGACTATGCTACATACTGCAGTTAATGGTAACTCACTTGCAAAGTGTTAATTAGTGGTGATAACGGACACATAGAATAGGAGTGCTATGCTTATAAAACACTTGCCTGCATGCAAATAAATACAGTTTTCTATGGAAATGTGTGATTTGTTTCCATATAGGAAAAAATTTTAATTATTTCCTTTCTTTAGGAAAAAAAAAAAAAAAAAACTTCACAAAAGTAACTTTCTCACAAGCCATGTTCAGTTCTACCAATTCCTTCAATTTCTAAATAATTTACTGATTTATGGGACACACCAGCACAGACACCCGTCCTGCTACCCAGGTTTTTGTTTTCGCAGTCACTGGTTGCAGTCATTATCTCAATCAGGACAATGACATAGGTGACCTTCAACAGTGAACAAAAATCAAATTAAAGCATAAACAAAGTGAACCTAAAAGAACAGAAATGGCACAAATATTGAATATCCCAGTAAGCATGGTTATCAGGTTATCACAATTTAGTGAAAGACAGATATATCTACCATTATAACACTGCATACCTGCCAACCTCTAAAGATAAAAATTCAGAAGATTTCTCCCCCAAATTCAGAAGATTTCTTCAAAATTCAGAAGAACACGAAGAATTAATATCATGCTTTGATATTAAAAAAATAACAATTTATACAAATAGAAAGAAAATTGTACTTACATTAGTAAATCTCAATTAGGTAGTAACTAAAAAATTTATTAGGAAACATAAAACAAGAACTTAATGTTACACAAAAAATTATTGCAATGAATTTAGAGTGCATTTTTTGGCTTTAGCCAAAAATTCTTTGGAAAATTTCCTGTCATAACAATTAGTTTCCTCATAACATTTAGCAATTAAAATGTTTTCTAGAGTTTTTGGTGAAACTGAAGAACGAAACATAGTTTTGTTTTTCTTCACAACACTGAAGACTCTCTCACACTCAGCATTAGTGTGTGGAATTATGAGAATAGCACATAAAACTCTTGTTAGTCTATCATATTTTGGTGTTCCATCAGCTCTTTTTATTCTTTTTAAGGTACCAACGAGGACATCAAGTCTATCTTCTCCAGAACTGGCAAAGTCTTCAAACTGTGCAGCAGAAAATTGGTTCTGTAGTTCATCTAAAGCATCATTATGGCATTCATTTTCTTTAACTGTTAACAAAAATGGAAACTTATCAATAAAAAAACGAATCTTTTCAAAAGATGAATTTTCAATTTGTTTCAAATTTGCCACTTCAGCATTTAAAAGAACTTCATTTTGCAAAGGAAACTTCCTTACAATGTAATCACAGGCTGAGGAAAAGTAATTTCTAACACATTGAAAAAATTCTTTTTTCTCATGATCTTTCAAAGAATTTACAAGTTCCCTGGTTTGATTTCCAATGATAAGATCATTGTCATCCTTTTGATTTGCCAAACTATTATAGGCAACACGAATCAACACACTGTTTTTCACAACAGACGGTTTTACATACTTAGTATAAAATTGTTTCAAAAGATCATTAAGAATTTGGATAAGAGGGGGAGATTTTGGTGAAGCTGATTGTAGAAGGGTATTTACACTTTCAAAAATCTTAATGGTACTTAACACAAAACTACAATATGCTTTGTTCAAATCCGAAGAAAGAAGATAGAAATTCCTTTCCTCCCGGCTAATAGAAGACTGTTTCTTCTTCCCTTACAAAGTTGACCTTTCAGGAGTCTTCTAAGCATTTTCTTTTTAAAGGGTTTGATTCTGTGTGTTGGCTTTTCCCTTTTAAAGTATTTTGATTAGAAGTAAAGTTGGTTTTCGGAATCCTATATGCCGACAAATTTGATGGGATCTGTGGTTTCGTTTTGGTCTCTTTGTGGAAATATTTTAGCAATGCATCCCACTGTTCAATAAACCTTCCTAGTGCTCTGCCTAAGGATAACCATCTCGTGCATACGTGTTTCAGAATTTTTCTCGTTTCACCAGAGCACAGTTCTTGGAAATTCTTTAGGTTTTCTTTCCTTTTTACAATTTTTTCCAGATAGAAAAACACATCAATCAGAAGCTGGTCAATATTTAATGGTAAAGCAGCTGCAGCTTTTTCTGCTGCCAAATTAATTAAGTGGCATGGGCATCCAATAACAATTAATTCATTTTATTCTTTTTTGAGGAAAGAGGCTACACCCTTTTTGTCACCCATCATGACATGAGCATTATCTGCACCAAATGAAATGCAGTTTGATATTGGGATGTTAAGTTGTTTCAACTCATTAACTACCAAGGAGGCAATATTTTCCCCATTAACAATTTCCCATTTAACAATGGAAGACGCAAAAGATGAGTTTTCATTTAAAAAAAAAAAAAAAAACAGAATGCGACAATCCATGCTCACTGAGTCCGAGCTGAGTAATTCCCCTGCTGCTGAAGCGAACGCGAAAAAAATAATCTGGCGCCCACAAAGAAAAGAATGGGAGAAACAAGTTCAGCGCACTGGATTGGCCGGTTAAGCGACGAGTTGGGAGAAACCGCAGGTTACTGGATTCGAAGTAGTCGGTAGTTGGCGGTAAAACACGATACAATTGGCGAAAAATTCTAAAATTTCGACAAAAATCACTAAAAACACTTGAAAAAGGAAAAAAATCGTAAAAAATGGATTACGATCGTAAAATCGTAAAGAAAAACGCATTTTCGTAAAAATTCGTAAAAGTTGGCAGGTATGACACTGGAATTTCACATGAACTGTCAGACAACAGTTAACTTATTTACTCCACAGAAATATCCTTCCAAAGCTTGACAAAATGAAGCCTTTTTCTAAACAAGTAACTGCGGTGAAAAGCAGGATTGGATGTCTTAGGGAAGAAAGAAATTGGGAGAACAGGGAAGGAGATGGAAGAAATTAACATCGACGCACCTGTAGGGCTGCTAAAAGATATATTTACTAATAACAACTAATTTGAAAATAAATATTTATTACTTCTGAACAAGATCCAAAAAATTAAATAATTTCCACAAAAGCTTTATAGATTGATAATGTTTAAATTGATTAAATATTAGTCAGGTTACATATGAATAAAATATAAACATAATAGAGTAAGTACAAAGTCCAAAATCCTGACCTCTGAGCTGTTAGCCAAAAAAATAAATGATAAAAATGAAATAACATAAATGCAAATTTTCTCCCGAGATCCCTGAATGACATTTTCAAACACCTGCTGGCTAGGGGAGTTGTATCATGGCTAATAACAGTGCACTGACTGATATTGGCCAGAATCACACTTTGGCCCTTGAGTGGTTATAGAGAGGGGGCAGGACTGGCCCTTTACATTTTGCCATACAGTGTAAATCTTCGTGTCTTAAAAACTACTGCTCGTTATCTTCCAAAATTCTAAATATATATACATATATTTTTAGAATATAGAGGGCCAAATTTTCCACCCCTAAATTCTGACACTCAATGCACTAGTTGTAACTGCTCTGCAGCTGGCCCTGTGGAAGATTTGCATTTTTCTATCTGACCTAAACAACATATGAAGCTCTAATGTTGCTATGTCTACATGTCATCTAACTAGATTTAAACTAACGATCTAAAATTGGGAACTACTGAAATCCTGATGATCCCAGATTTTGTACTGTAATATTAATATAAAATAAGTAAAAGTAAATTTTTTCTGGCCTGTTGAGAATAGACCATTTCCAAAATCTTAAATTATGCTGATGCTATTTGCAATAAACTAAAATCTTGTATGGTAAAAAGAATATCATTCATGAAATTTTCCATAAATTGTATAATGCAGTTCAGTTGACATTATACCAGCATGAGCAATTGCTATGTTAACTGAACGCAAGTTCTTTTGAATCTTAATCCTTTTTATAACTCTTCTGTTGTGCCAACAAAAGAAAAACAATATCAGCAACAGCTTCAAACAAATATTCTTGGAGCTTCATTTTAGGTCAGAAAAACATTAACCCCACACAACCACTCAAAGGCACAAAGCATTGCTGTGTCTAATGTAAATGTATTGTTATCGGCCATGGTATGGCTCCCTAGCCAAAAGGTATTTGAAGCAGGAGTGATTTCTGAATGTGAAAAGAAAGCAGTTTGTCAGGAGAAAAATTGCTTTTATAGAACATATGCTTATTTATTTTTTTTTTATTATGTTCTCCATTCCTTAATTTCATTTAAAAAAATGCGGGAGGACTGTTGGTCTATGTACGAGATCACTCTGGATATTGCACTATAATGATTAAAGAGATAAATTTAAAGAGGGGAAAAATTCAGTCTTAAAGCCTTTTAAATGCCATCTGATTTATGGAATCTGAATATAATCATTTGGTTATATCATAAACAAATAGTCAATAAAGGAAAATTACTATAACTTACACTTTTTGCTTTATCATAATCACTATTTTGAGTTTTTATAAATCTTGCAATACCTACATTAATATTAATAAAAAGATTAGCATACATCAAACTGCAATACAGAAATATTCTAAGTTTTATGGATGTGTTTATTAATTAACTATAACAGAAATTAATCAGAAGAAAGGCACTCTGCTTAAAATGTTACTGATTTTATGCACTCCTCCTAACTCTTATAATGCTAGGAATGCTCCCTATAATGCTAGGAATATACAATGAAAAGCCAAAATATTATGACCACCTACTCAATAATGTGTTGTGCAAACGTTGGCCTGCAAAATACATACCTGCCAACCTCTAAAGATAAAAATTCAGAAGATTTCTCGACAATTCAGAACACGAAGAGTTAATATCATGCTTTGATATTAAAAAAATAACAATTTATACAAATAGAAAAAAGAAAATTGTACTTACTGAAGCGAATGCGAAAAAAATAATCTGGCGCCCACTAAGAAAAGAGTGAGAGAAACAAGTTCAGCGCATTGTATTGGCTGGTTAAGCGGCGAGTTGGGAGAAACCGCAGGTTACTGGATTCGAAGTAATCGGTAGTTGATAAAACACGATGCAATTGGCAAAAATCGCTGAATTGGCGAAAAATTCTAAAATTTCGACAAAAATCACTAAAAACACTTGAAAATGGAAAAAAATCGTAAAAAATGGTTTACGACCGTAAAATCGTATTCGATTTTTTTTTCGTAAAAATTAAACGCATTTTCGTAAAAATTACGAAAAATTCGTAAAAGTTGGCAGGTATGAAAATAGCAGGAAGTCGCTTTGGAAAGAATGCCACAATTTCTTGGTAGATGACTGGAGACAGATTCTATTCTATCAAATGTCTAAGCAGCAGTCAAGTAAAGATATTCCAACATGGTGGTGTTTTGAGCTCTGAGCTACTGCTCCATGACATCCCAAATATCAGGTTAAGATCTGGCAAGTTAGATGGCCTGGAGATTAATTGGAAATCCTCCTTATGCTCCTCAAACAACAATATTCGAGCCTTGTGACATGGAATCTTCCAGCAGGATGATTTGCCATTTCCAGTTGGGAAGACATGTAAGAGGGCAATTGATCGGCATTTATATTCAGATAGTCCACAGCTCTCATGGTCTATTCTACCACAACTAAGAGTCCCACAGCCCTCCATGAGAATGTCTTCCGAAAGCATAATACCACCATCACCAGTCTGTTTATGACTTGCTGTACAGGGACGAAGCAACTGTTCACCTGAAAGACAGGGTAACCTGACACCACCGTCGACACGATGAATGAGAAATCATGATTCATCCAACCAGACAACAGTCTTCCACTTATCCACTCAATGTTCCCGGGCCATTGTAGTTGTAGCTGACAATAACACTTAATCAACAGAGTTAATCACACGAGTGGGATATCTGCTGCGCAGTCCCATATCCAACGTCGTCTGCTGAACTGCATGTTCCGAAACACTTGGACCTGCATTGTGTTGGGCCGTCAGCTCAGTCACTGTCTGGCAACAATTTTGCTGTATCACTGGAGACAATCTCTACCTTCTTTTTCTTTATGATGTATGGAAATCCAACACCTCAGCATCTACTGCTGGTTTCACCATCATTTATCTATTTTGCATAAATACTAACAATGGCAGATCATGAACAACTTACCAGTCGGGCAGCTTTGGAGATACTCATTTCGAATCTCTGGGCCATTCCTTACCTTCTTCAGCAGCAGTTAAATGCCATTCCCACTTAATCATTTCGTACCTGCCATTTACACAAGTTTATTGGAAAATACTGGGATGGTCATAATGTTTTGGCTCATTAAAGTATAAATGTTAAATATCTGAAATATTAAGAATTGATATTAACTTTTCATGTGCCCAAAGGCTAAAAATATGGAACTTTCTGCACCTATAATACAAATGCAAATCTTTAAATATAAATAACTTCCTTCAGGATGAACTAACCAGATGTCCCTAATTACATAGAATTATCATTCACTTGAACTTATTTCTTATCAAGTTCAATAATTAAGTAAGATCTTATCAAGTTCAATAATTAAGTAAGACTAACTAAAGAAATGGCAGCAATTCTCAAACACTATTATCAATGAGACATTAAAATAGTATATTTATTTCACTGACTATGTTTTAGAAGAGAAAGGCTATTATAAATAATGATTTTGAGAAAAGAACATAAGTTTCATAAAAATGTATAAAAAAGATCAATATTTAAAAAATTAGGATTTTTAAAATAAAGAAACAGTTATTCTGCAAAATATCTACCAGTCCAAGTAAAAAATTATACATTATTTTATTATTTAAATGATGTGAACATAATAATAATCATGCTTTAAATATTATGACTATTCTTCCAAGGAAGATACATTACACAAAATTTGTTTCAAACACATTTTTATATTTTACTTCTTGCTGAAATAAGAACTTAGAAGAAAACCTCTAATTCTGCATTATTTGACAATGATACAGATAAAGCACATATAAAATATGCAAAGATATACCTCTTCCAGCTCCCCCCAAATAAGAAACTTGAGATGCAGTAACACTTTCGGGAAGATTGTTATTCTGATAAAAGAAAAAATATTTGATATTAAAACACATTTAAGCAGATACACTTAAAACAAATATTCAACCAACATAATACATATCAGTTATTTAAAACCTAACATCATTTTTTAAAGTTATAATTTAAAAAATTATTCACCTATTTTTTTCAGGAATGATATGTTATCCATTACACATCTAATTAGCAATATGGCTTCCACTCTCTAACCATAATATGGACATTTTAATTAACTTATTTAATTTTGAAAGCTAAAATAAATTAAGTATTAAAATTTCAAATCTGTGATCTATAAATCCTTATTTACATGACAAAAATATTCATTAGTCATTAATGTATTTGAGAATAAAACTTTTACGCATAAAAAAATCTCAAACACACCATGCTAAAATTAGACTCAGCTAAAAATAACAGGAATTCATGTCATATTATAACTTTTGTAAATCCACAAAAATGATAAAAAATCAATTTTATGAAGTTACTTATTTATAAAACAATGAAACTTACTTTACTATCTTTTCTTTTGGCATATGCTATTTTGAAATTGTATGGAGATTTTCCATTCAAATTGTTCATAACTTCTTGAGCATCCTTATGTGTTGCGTATGTTACAAATCTAATACAACATTGAATACATCAAATTAAGAATATTAAGCAAAGAAATTTATCCAATGCATAATTTGAAATTTACCAAACTGAAAAAAGATGCAGTCATTAAATAAAATTTTAAATGCACATTTTATATACTACAACATATTTTTAAATGCACATGTGTAGATTAAAAAAAAAGTTTTTATGTTAAAAATTCACTATAAATTAATCAGTTTAATCACTAAATTAATACTCATATATTTTAATAATTTTGCCCTTTCGTATGCTTTAATATTTATCTACTAATACTCTGATTAATTTTAAGTTTAAAATAAACATTTTTCATAAGCACTTACAAAGCTTAATATACAAAAATGTTATTAAGCAAGTTTTGATTAAAATTTCCTATTCTAATACCTTTCTTAGAAACAGAGACATTAATAACATTTTTAGAGTTAACATAATTTTGTTTTGTTAACCTAAACCTGCTCCAAATGAATCACAACAAAATGGCTGATTGGAATTATGTAATTGCAGGGTATGTAATAATTCTCTTTTATCTCAACCTATTAAAATTGTTTGGCGAAACTAAGGAAGTTAAAGAAAACTGATCTACAAAAATAAAATAGTGTAGGCCATATTTTCACCCCCTTTCCAATGGCTTTATACAAAGTAAAAAAAAAAAAAAAAATCTAATTGACAAAAATAAAATAAAGTAGGCCATATTTTCATCTCCTTCCCAATGGGTTTTTAGAGAGCTACTACGATGAGTTAATTTACTGTGAAAGTAGAGAATATTCTATGTTGCTGTTTCAGATCATTTTGTTTTGTCCAAATCAAGCTCAAGGTGTAAGAAAAGAAATTAGCCCAAACACACAAATATGATACCAAAAATGCATAGTTGGGCTTCAACAGAAAACTGTAGGCAGTACTAGAGTTTCTGGATTTTAACACAATAAGAACTGACCATTCTCTTCAGTTAACCACTTCCCAGTTTAGCCCGAACACCGTTCGGGTACTTGAAAAGGGGCCTTCCCTATTTTGCCCGAGCGCCGCTCGTGCGACTGATTTTTTTACTCTATTGCAATGATTTACCCGAATTTTTTCTTTCTTCAGTTTACAATGTTTCTAACAGATGGCTCTGGTAGTTCAGTAGAGGTATGATTGAAAAGGTTTTGGCGCTTTTCTTTTACGCGGGAAAAGGTGCGAATTTTGTTTTCACTAGCTTAGCAGATCGCATGTTGCAAATCGGACGACCAGGGATTTTGCCCAATCCCTTACGATTGGTTGAAAGACACATTTTAGAAGTGATTGTTCCCAGTGAAAAGAAGATGAGACCGACGAGGCAGTGCTTAGTGCGTTGCTCGAAAAGAAATGATTCTGGAAAACGGGTGAGAAAGGAAACAAGATATTTTTGTCCCGATTGTGACGTTGGACTATGCTCGTCTCCTTGTTTTAAAATTTACCATACAAAAACTGAGTTTTAAAAGGATATTAGATATAAGTACAATTGTACATTTTCTTTTCTGACATCAATTCTTGTAACGTGTTCTTTCTAGTTCACTTATTTCACCGGTAAAAAGCCAACTTTAAGTAAAAATGCAATTTTTTTTGCTCTAAATAAAAATTTAAATTATTTCATTAAATCAATACTTGTAACAGTTTTGACTCTTGATTTGAGTTTATATAATCGATTTTAACAGAAATTTGTTTCTCAAAAATATGCTTATTTTTTTACCCAGTTTGTCAGAAAAAAGGCGCTGTTAAGTGGTTAATATGGTGGGTGTAACATAGCATACCTCCTCGCGGTGCACCATGGATAACGCTAAATCTGCTACAGCTTTGACGAGACTATTTGCGAGACCCACCTCTACAAAATCAGAGTGGTACATTCCCCAAACTGTATTTTGTGTGATTCCAATCATCTTGTGATTTTTGAAAACTTAAATAATTGTATTGCACTTTCTTGGTATGAGGGCATTGTTAAAAAGTATTTGAGAGCCCTAATGCCAAACATTAGCACTAACGGCTTAAGTCTAATGTTTAGCATTTGTAAAATAAATAAATCTGTTAATATGGTGCAACTGCAATTGTGCAGCAAAGTGGCAAATGTGGCAGCCTATTTATATGGCATCATGGGTAGCTATATCATGATGTCATTCCAAACACTCAGGAAGAATAAACATTAGTAATTTTCCTTCCTAGATTTTCAAGAAAATATTTTAAGGTTATGAAAAAGTCCAGAATGGCGAAATAAACATCAGGTGGCACAGCCACTACCATTGTGATTCCTGCAAGTCATGTAGCGTCAACTGTATCAGAAGACACATGTTTTAAGCAATATTAAATGAAAATGGTAGCTTTATGCTTCCTGTGTAATATGAAATTAAACTGATAAAATCTATTTCAAATTTTTGCATTTGTCTTTGCTTTTATATATCTATTTTGGATTTAATACAATAATAATTCTTTTTATGAAGCTGTAAGTATCATTAGGGTTGTGTCATCTAGTTAGATTTCATGCCAACATTTATGTTTGGCATTAAGTTATGCCCCATTAATAGAAAAGAGCCGAAGTGACAATGTAAACAGATATAGTATCCGAGTCCAAACGTTTTGTTCTAATATTGGTAAAATATAGCTGAAATACTAAAGCTTCAATTCAATACATATTCATTTTTGTTTATCATTTGAAAATTTAATGTTGAGAGAAAATACTACTTTCCACTATCAAAAATTACATTATTTAATTATAAAAATAGTAAACATTTCATAGTGCTTACCCATATATATACTGCAGCTGACTGAATCCTTGTTTTGGACAATGCAAGTATACTCTTAGAATCTTTTTGCCATTCTGAGACATAATACTTGCAAAAGTATCCTGTAGAAAAACAATGAATTATATATAATATAAATCGTACAAGATACTTTATAATTTTTAATACACAAAATTTTATAAAAAATAACATTTGATATCCATAAAAATCACAAAATAGATGCTAATTACATTACGAATTAAAGGAACACCTTATTTTATACAGTTGTTATTAGCCTTACTCTAGAAATTGAGGGATAACTGTAGTGATGTGAACACTAAAGAATTCCACTTCAGAGTAATTGATAATTGGCTATGAGTGTAATTATTTATGATAATTTTATTGTTCCACAGAGAATACAGGCTGTCCATCTAAAAGGAGAAAAATGCCTACTCACAGTATGCTTTATTCATGCGATACGCACATAGTTAACTTGATTTGTGCTTTCATATGTTTTATTTGCATGTTTCCACCTAAAAGAAGGGATGTCTTCAAGGAGAATTTTCTTAGGAAATTGGCTTGCACTCACAGTATGCATGAAAAAAAATATCACACACAATAACATGAAAAATACACAATGTTCAGCAGTCTTAACCACTTTTTTTCAACTTGATGAATTAACAAACAGAACTGCATAAACATCTTCCAATGCAGCTAGTTTTGTAATAACTGCTATTTCTACATTCTGCAGGCAACAAATAATTCTTAATAGTTATTAAATCTTGAAATCTGCTCTTCAGTTCTTTAGATAAGACAGTCAAATCATTTAAAATTATTCTATCATTTTCTGGAGCTATTTGAATACTATTTCATTTAACTTTTCTTTTGTTGCTGTTAAAAAATTATGCAATGCTTCTTTTTTTTTTTTTTAGTTATTATAACAAATATTTTTTT